>JAVSBS010003077.1:139170-166048 GCA_033124195.1 Coracias cyanogaster
TTCTTTCTACATGACCTAACTAAATCCCTGTATTCTTCTTGAGTAGCCTGCCCCTTCTTCCAGAGGTGGTAGACTCTTCTCTTTCCTCTAAGCCCCAGCAAAAGCTCCCTGTTCAGCCAGGCCGGTCTTTTTCCCCACCAATTTGTCTTGTGGCACATGGGGACAGTCTTCTCCTGTGCCTTTAAGACTTCCTTCTTGAACAAGGTCCAGCCTTCCTGGGCCCCTTTGCCTTTTAGGACCATCTCCCAAGGAACTTTCTCAATCAGCATCCTAACAAGGCCAAAGTCCACCCTTTCGGAAGTTCATGGAATTGGTTTTGCTGCCCCTCTTCCTTCCTTTGCCTAGAGTTGAAAACTCTATCATTTCGTGGTCACTAAGCCCAAGACAGCCACTGACCACCACTTCTCCCACTAACCCTTCTCTGTTAGTAAAGAGCAGGTCTAGCAAGGTACCATCCCTCGGGGGCTTGCTTACAGCTGGGTCCGGAAGTTGTATTCTACATACTCCAGGAACTTCCTGGACTCTTTCCCCTTTGCCGTGTTGTATTTCCAGTACATGTCTCTGATAAGTTGAAGTCCTGTGTGAGAAAACGGGCTGCTGATTGTGAGGCTTTAGCCAACTGTCAGCAGAAGTCTTCACTGACCTCTCCCTCCTGGTTGGGTGGTCTATAACAGACTCCCAACAGGATATCTGCCTCACTGGCCTGCCTCTTCATCCTCACCCGTAAACATTCAACTGCTCCATTCCAGTTGTTTACTTCTACACAATCAAAACACTCTCTAACATAGAAAGCCATCCCATCACCTATTCCACCTTGCCTATTCCATTTCAAGAGCTTACAGCTACCCATTGCAGCACTCCAGTCATGAGAGCCATCCCACCACGCTTCCGTGATAGCAACTACATGATAGCCATTGTGTTGCATAATGGCTTCCAGCTCCTCCTGTTTGTTGCCGATGCTGTGTGCATTGCTGTAGATGCACTTGAGTTGCACTGTTGAATTCCCTTCCAAGAAGAAAGCATGCAGACAAATGTTTTAAAGCTAAATGGCAAAAATACACATTTCTTTCAAAGTCAGCAACTTTTTGCCTGTGGGGCAGGGGAAGACCAAATAACTGTCCCTTGTTCCTGCTCTTTTCTTCTGCTGAGAAATGATTGTTTTCGAGGAGGAGGCACTGTCAATCACCACAGCCTTGACCATGTGTCTTTCCTGCATCTCAAGGAATACTGGATTCAAAGCAATATTGGATGATGAAGAAATTTGACCTGTATACTTCACACTAACCTAGTCCATCATCATCACCACATAGCCGACATGAGTCTGATGCAATTGTGGATGCAAAACCACCCTAAGCCTAGCACTCTTGCATCTGAAATGATAATGGCAAACAGGATATTCAAGAGATGGAAGAGGGATAAGAAAAACTTATTTTAGGAGGACAGATTACTCCAACATAGGTAAATAAAAAGATAGGATTTTATGAATATCTGAAGATTACAGATCTTGAGGAAGAAAAGCTTTATTTAGCATGGTACAGGGAGAATGAAGCTCCATGAAAATCACAATAGTGTAAAATGAAGGTAATAAACTGAATAGTAGCAAAACATTTCATGAGACTGAAATCTATCCAAGACGGACATAATTCTGTATGGCGAGAACATTTGGAAATAGAGTAGACAAAGCACGAGACAGCAAGAAACAATTGTGTACTGATCACATGGAAAGCTAAATCATCTATATTTGCCTTTTTTTGTCTTTGAGATCACTTTGAGTTAATCACCCTGGAGCACCACTACATTTTAACACCTCTTCCTTTTGTCGTCTTTCTCCCTTCCTCTTTCTTTTCAAAGTGCTTTCAAAATAGATGTGACTTCATTTCCCTTCCTTTCCTTTCTGCTTTAAACGAAGAATTTGTAGAAGCACTATGTTTACGCTAATGTTTTCATATTTGACTCTTTATAGCTCAAAACCTATTTTAAGCAACATTTGGACACAGTGTTCAACATTCCTCCTTTATCACGTAGCTTTCTGTAGCCACATGATTTTTATAAGGTCACCTATCACAATAGTATCTCAGTGACCTTATAAAAACCCAGATGAATGGATGAGAGAGATTTGGGCTGGAGAAAATGCTAAGTATCATGACTGTTTACCACATCCCTACATCCACATACAGAGTTCATTCACAAAGAGTAGACTAAGGCCCTTCCGACGTGAGTGAAAAGCCTACAAGCCTGCGAGCAATTTATAGAAAAAAATTTCATGCTAGCACAAGTAGCATTCAAAAGCTTTTGATGCCAGAAGAAAATAAGTACATCTCTCTCCTTGTTTCAAAAAAATTAAAGCAGTTTTGCATTAACTGGGAAACTGCATTTTAAATACCAGAAATATCTGTAAATCTTTGTTGAAATGCTCAATAGCTGCTAAAGGGGAAGTGTGGTGAATTTCTAGGATTTTTTTAGTCATATTCGTATCTTCTTCAATCCTTTTTTTCAAACACTTTCATACATCAAAGGCAAAAGGAAGAAAAATACAAAGATCCTAATACCATATTTTCTGTAAATAGATGCTCATATTTAAGTTTCCAGTAATGGTATCCCTCTTAAAACTCTTCTGAAATGTTTACATGATCATTTTTTCAACACAAAAATCATTATCTACTTTCAGAGTCTCCTGCAACAAGTGTGTGAAATATGAGATTTTTGTACCTCAGTCCCCTCAACACCCCATCTTAACAAATGGGAATTTCATGTCATTCAGTACAATGCTAAAGATTTTGGTCCCAAAGACAGAAATGAAAAATATAATATTAGAAATTATTTTCATACATTATTGAGTATGCCTAACTTGCATTTTACCTGTGGCCCATAATAAAATAGTTAATTGGGGGTTTATCTAAGAGGCTCTAATGCCCTTCTGGTGGGGTATGTGCAACAGAAACATCCATATATACACAGAAATACCCTTACATATACAGAAATATCTATAGAGATATATAGAAATATCTATATACACATAGTTGTTTGATTTGAGAGTGTTTGGTGTGTAAGAGCAGGATCTTTTAAAGGACATAGATCTGTTCGCTTCTGTTTCTGCACACACAGTAAAATGTGAGGCATAATTTGAGCATATTTTTTGTTTTAATTTCTCAGGAACTCTTGTTATCCCTCCCATTTTAACTCTAGGAAAAGAATATATTTTGACTGATAGTCTAGTGGTATTATATAAACTGATCTATTTCACTCTCTCTTACATACACTTTACTAAATTAATCTTAATTGCTACATAATCTGGTGAAAATCAGCAACTGGGAGACTGCACTGAAGACACACTGGAGAAGGTGAAAAATAAACTATGTGTAGTGCTAGGATCTCATGGTCGACTGATACTTTGTGTCCCAGGAACCTGCATGGAGCAGGAACTCTGGAGGGACTGGACTAAGTTTGGGGAAACAAAAAATCACTGAGAATAATACCAAAATATTGTTAGTAATATACAAAAAAACATTAATCTTGTTTGAATTCTAGGACAGTTAGACTTGATGATCTTAGAGGTCTTTTCCAACCTTAATGATTCTATGATTCTAATTTTAGAGTCTGGGTTTGCTTATTCATAATACAATGAAAGGAAACTTTGAAATTACAAGCCACTTCTGATAGCAAAAAACTAACCACAACACTTGTATTTCTTCCTGATAAATGTTTCTTGAAAATCTAAGCTAGTCACCGAATTTAACATGACATCAGTACATGTTTTATTCAGCTTTGATCTGTACATTTTTTTGCTATTTGGGGAGGAATGGAGAGGACAAAACAGACAAATAATCTCTTTCCTGATACTTTCCATGCCTAATACAACAAAACCTGACGCATCACCAAGACAGAATTTTGTGGGAAGTACATCAAGACCTAACGCGAGAGTTCACGTTAAGAGACTGAAACCATATGTTACCTGAAGACTCAAAGAATAGGTAATATCAGGCAGACTGTTGTAGTCCAGTACAATACCTCTGGAGATCCTCTCATCCAACCCCCCCTGCTCCAGCAGGGTCACCAGAGCAGGGATCATGTCCAGGTGTGTTTGGAATCTCTCCAGAGAAGGAGACTCCACAAGCTCTCTGGGCAGCCTGGGCCAGGACCGGGCACCCTCAAATTTGCCAAATCTCATACTGGATTGTTAGGAGCCCAGTGGCCAGCACATCAAGGGATGTTATTAACTGTCCTTCTCCACTTGGTACTAGTGCGGCTGGATTGAATTTTGGGGCCCAGATTTCAAGGAGGATGTGGAGAAACTGAAGAGGGCTTAGAGGCAGGCTACCAGGAGTGTCAGAGTCTACAGCATCTTTCTAGGAGGAGAGGTTGAGGAATTAGGCTGGTTTTGTCTGCCAGAGAAGGTGTTAAAGTAATTTTAGAGTTGGTACAAAGACGGCCACAGCAAACACTCTCCAGGAGTGACTGATCAAAGAAGAAGCAACAGCCAGAAATTGCAGGGTAGTATTTAAGACTGGACACAAGGAAAACTTCTCCATTAGAAGGGTGAAGCAGCACAGGAGCAAGAGGGGCTATGGAACATCTGTTCTCGAAATATTTTACAAGTAATCTAGACAAAGCAAGGCCCAATTTGATGCAGTGCTGGTGACATCGCCACTACAGATCGACAAAAGGTCTTGATGATTTCCAATGGTCCTTTCCAATGAGCCTGATATAAAGTTACAACAGTAGAAACACTTGCACGCACATATTCACAAACACCTTCCCTTAAATACACAATCAAATAAATCAATAAAATATGCAAAAATTAATAAAGTAGAAGTGTAACAATTTTAGGTAGTTTGAAAGGTCTTTTTAGGACTCAGATTTGAAGAAAAGGTCCAGAAATGTTAGGAAAAAAAATTAAAAAAAAGATAAACTTTTTGTTACCTAAACTTCCAATTTACAGCAGCAGATGTAGTGGGAAAAAAAATCGTGGTTGAAGGCTTTTACACAGAAACAGATCTACTTTTGTAGGTGTCCTAAACTGATTTTTATGTGTAATATAATCCAATATTATGCACACTAATCAGAAGTTAAAAAATAAGAACCACTATTTGGGAAGAATAAAATGCTTAGTTCTAAACCCATCTTCATTGTTTAATAATCTTCACCAAGGGCCTAAAAGGTGCTAACAACTACAGCCTGTAATGACTCTATAATCCAATTTTGCACTTGGCTTATTATAGCAACTCACTTTTCTCTTCTGTGGCTCAATCCTGCATGGCAGAGAGATCCAATCCTGATCCAGTAAAGCATCCCAAATCCTGTGGGTCGTATTCAGAGCAGGGAATCTCTGGATGGTTCCTGTCCAGTAAGGATGGTAAAAGAAGTGAGCAGCAAGAGTCTTAATGCTGCTTCCTAACACAAAGGCTTATGTAAAGAAGGTAGTAAGATGAACAGATTGTAATAAGTTGTTTTCCTTACTGATCAAGGCATTGTTTGAGTTGGAACTATAACTAAATCACAATTTCCTTCCTGGGATTCTTCTTGGATGTTCCTTCCGCTCCTGAAGGAGTTAAACGACTCAGCCTAGCTTTTAATTTACTCCTATCTGTATTGTCAAGTGATGCAAAAGAAAATAATTTCAACTTTCAAGCTGGGTTACTCATATGGCTATGACTTTTATGGTCATAAACTAATTATACTTCTTAATATGATTTTACGCTTCTATAAATATATTTTTGTACCACTATTTTAAGTTTATTTTTTTGTTTCTTACTCCATTTGTTATTAATTAACAACAGGTTTCTAGCCAAATAGTGATATTTAATACTGACAATACATGTAACAGCAGTACTAAATTCTGCCCTGCATAGAAGCAAGCATTAAATGTGTGCCTCTTAGGAAAAAGGCACCATTTAACATCAGTATCTCTTGGAATCTCTGGAACTCTTTCAGTCCATTTTAGCTGTACATCCCCTCAGAAGAGTGGTAGAAGCTATGAAAAAAAAAAAAAAGTACAGAAAATGGCAACTTTTTCTAAGAATTTACACTGTAATAAACACCTTTGGAGGAGGAAGAGGGAGGAAAGGGGGAAATGGTCCTTTCACCGTCTCAGGTTAGACAAGATCTAACACATCTATATGAACAATAAGAATAATTATTCAATGACTTTTGATTTTACTTTCTTGGACAGCTCTAGAAGACTGCAAAAGAAACCCAGTTGTTTCTTGATTACACATTTTATGTTAAATAGCGTTATACTTTGCTCAGTGCAAAGTTACTAACACAGCAAGTCAGTAACGACGGATGTTCTCTGTAATACTCTGATCTTAGCAAAATTAAAGTAGATTTTATAAAAGAATCAGGCAAGGAATAAAGAGAAGTGCTGAGCATGTCACTGATAGATTCTTATACAGCAGGACTGGACTTAAGGTATATGTGTATATATAGATCGGATCTAGCAATAAATGCAATTGCACAGTTAAGCTAAACTATATTTATCAGTTGTATTTAATAAATGTTTGTATAGCCTGTACCACAGGACTGCAAAGGGATCATTCATCTTCCAGTCCATTCCAGCATATTGACATATAATCTAGCAATGTAATGTTCGAAAAGGTGAATACAAAACCAAACTACACCGAATATTTGAAAGAGATGTCTGATGAAGTACATGAATTAATTTATGTTAGGAGTCAACATTTTTTAATGGTGTTCCATGAGCTGAACGGCAGCTATTGAGATCCTTTGGCAAAGGCAGTTTATACATGTAAACCTCTTCACATACAGCTTCAGTTGTCTCACCCAAAAGTTTGAGGGCTTCAGTTTATAGCCTCTGCTATCACAGATAACGGTGGTGGCTCATCCCCATGCCTTCTGGAATACTGGCGATAAAGAAACTAGAAATACACAGCCCATTCAATTTAAACTGAGGATTCTTTGTCCCAAAGGATTAATACTTGTATCCTTGTTCTTTGAAGAGAACTGAGCTTGGGACTGACACTTCTTCCTTTCAGTGATGGTGCGTAACCACTGTCTCTCATTTATTTACACCTTGTTCACATTTCTTGAGGAAGAATCAAACTAACTAGGAACAGCAACACAACACTGGCTTGGTAAGTTTAGTGGCAGCATGGGGCAAATTATTATAATTTTTAAAAGGAAATTTTATTTTTTAAAAATAGCATTTTTAAAATTTCAGCTCTTTCAAAACATTGCCGGGCTTTTTAGGATTTTTTAGAAACATATATATTTCTGCTTTGGCACCAATTTTTTGAGGGATGAGATATGTTCCATTTAATTTATTTCCCATCTGGTAACAGGAGCTGACTTCCTCCTAGAGAAGACTGATGTGCTGATCACATTTCAATGCAAGAACGTATCGCTAACTGGGGCCAGCATTTTTCATTCACTTCTGTTGTATTTAGGCAATACTTGTTCCAAAGAATGTTCTAGCTTTTCACCCATATTTAGAAAATGTATTGTGTACCATGGTGAGATAGCCTGATTCCTGCCAGATAGCAACAAAAAGGCAACACAACGTTAAATAATTTTAGTCATAATGATACTATTCAGTGGAATCACAGTTATGCAATGCTATGTTTTCACAGCATTCTGGAGTTGTGGTAGGATACTAATTTCTTGGCATTGCAGCACGATTATTTTCATTTATGGACTCAGAGGGTGGAGGGAAACCTGCTATGCTAAAATCCAAAGCAGTCCTTTAGCTTTCTACTTTCAGTCCACGGTCGCATGTACTCTGCTACCATAATAGTGGAACAACTGTTATTACAGAAGAGGCAGATCAGATGGATTGGAAAAATCAATGAACACTGTTCAGGGATCCTTGGATCAAGAGTAAAGGAAGGGAGCATAAGGTGTAGGAGAGTCATGTCTAAAGCAGATCTGCTTTGCAGAATGCAAACCAAAGCCAAATGCAGGACAGAGTGTCATCTTGTTCTTCTTCATCAACTGGAGTTTATGCAGATATCTCTTAACCCAACACCCACCACAAAAATAGAGAAAAATATAGTAGGTTTGGCAGATAAGAGTGCTAATTCTTTACTTCAAACTCCTAGACAGTTGTGGTGGACAACAGTCATGGCTCTGACTCACCCAGTTTACTCAGTGCGAGTAAAACACGACTCTGTGGAAGTAGTCTATTGCATAATTCACCATAACTATCTTCTGCCTCCAATGTAAGAAATGACATCTGAACATGGGGACAATTTCTCCCTTTATTTGGTTAATTAACTCTTGAGGTACTTCTATACAACTTCCATCCCTATCACTGGCAACATGGAATTTAAGCAGTGCACAAAATTTTGATACGGAACTCAAAACTTATAAAGTTTTCCCAGATGTTTAAAACAGGATGAAGTAATGCAAAGGAGGAGGGAAAAAAAAAGGAGTAACAAACTGAATAATTATAAGATCAATAAACAATTAAGCAATTCACCAAAGCTATTCAAAGCACCTTTCAAAACAAAAAGACAAAGACTATGTTTAACACAATTCTTGAAAGATATTTAATGTACCAAGCAAAGGCAATCACTCTGCGATATCGATTTAGGTGTCTTAATTGTGTTGTTAGCTCCACAGACAGCTCTAAGGGAAAAAAAAAAAATGGAAAAAAAGGAAAAAAGAAGGAATCTTCGCACTAAATTCCCCCCCCTACCAGACGTCTGACTGAATTCCATTTTACTGAATTTGCAATTTATAAGCAGTGATTCATATATTGGAACAGTAACACTGGAAACTGTGATAGGAACCTTAAATTCAGCCAAAAATCTGCTCTGGAAAAGTCTTTCTCAAATAAACAGTTTTTACTCATTGGAGTATTTCTAATTCAGTAGGAGACGCTGCTTCCCATGCAGACGTATGGCAACTGACAACATGAGAAATCGAGATATCAGCAAGCCCTCTGGTTGCGCTGGGAGGTTCCTCAGGGCAGGTTGGTCACAGTAAATTGTCCTTAGCTGTGAATTTTGCTTTTCTTCTGAGACTGAATCTCTTGACCTCTGAGTCACATTTCAAAGTCCACATACTCTCCCAGGCTCTCCATCTGCTTGTTTGCAGAGGAGAGAGGGGATGAGTGTCTGCATAAGTAAAGGGGAGGTTGAAAGGAGATGATTTGATATGAGGGAATTCATTACCATTTCAAAAACAACACGTAATGCCAGTTGCTGGCTTTATTTTTTGCAATACATGTTTGCAGTGATAAGCAAATTAAACATAAGAGAAGCAAAGCATGTATTGTCTTGACTAAATTACCCGCCACCCCCCAAAAAAAAAAAAAAAAAAAGTCAAGGTTAGTTGCATAAGGGTTAGTTGCCCTTCACACAGCCAAAATTCTCCCAGTTGCTTGCAGATATATATTATACTTGGCAATTAGCTGTCTAGGTCTTTGACACTGAATTGATCCTAACCTTCCACTAAGAAAAAATAAAGAAATCGCTTTCCTGGGTTCAAGGAAAAAAGGACTACGGGGCACTATAGAAACCTTTTATCCAGCAGTGAGAAGTGGTTCACCTACTAAATGCACAACAAATTGACACATCAAAAAGTCAATAGTGTGCTGCGACAGGACAAGGGATGATGGTTTTAAACTAAGAGAGGGAGATTTAGACTGGATAGAAGGAAGAAATTTTTGATGCTGAGGGTGGTGAGAGCCTGGTGCAGGTTGCCCAGAGAGGTGGTCGCTGGCCCATCCCTGGCACCATTGCAGGTGAGGTTGGCCGGGGCTCTGAGCAACCTGCTCTAGTTGCAGATGTCCCTGCTCCCGGCAGGGGGGTTGGACTAGATGACCTTTAAAGGTCCCTTCCCACCCAAACCACTCTATGATTCTATATGGAAGCAACCAAAGTCAAATCACAACAAGAAGAACTTTACACCTTTAAAGCTTGTGAATTGCTGCAACAGAGTAGGTGAAATTTCAGAGCATCCAGGGAAAAGAGCGTTTGGGCACTGTGCTTTCATCCATTCAAGTATATCAATTAAAAAGAAATCAATAATAATTTCAGTGTAAAACATGTAGAAAGCCTGAACAGGTTTTACTTGAATACTCCTTAGCCATTTGGTTAGGGGTAGAATATCAAAGTGATATTTGAATAAACTCATGTTTGCAAGTGTCTTACTAAGAGTAAGAATTGGCAGGTTTGTGATCTTGCTTAAATTCAAAGAAGGAATTGTTTGTTTGTTTGTGTGTTCAATGCAATTTATGCCTGAGGTAAAATAAGTCAAGAGGAAAAATGAAATCACTAAGAGTCTGAATATAAAATAGTTAGTGGTATCATGAAATTGCTGGCAGATCAGGAAAAGCCTTTCTTAAGAACAGAAGATAAGGAAGTAGCGTTTGACCTATGTCTCCAGAATTGTTTCACCAATGGAATATTTAAGGATAAAAGATACACGTGTCCTTTTGTTTTCCTCTCTTTGCACTGAAACACCGTGTTTTATGTATGCTGATACCGACTGCAATAAAAATTGTGCTTACAAAATGCATTTTATTCAAGGGCCTTTCATGCAACTGAAAGCTTAAGTTCATAAAACTTCTTAAATTCCAGCCCCGCATCTTAAATGATATTAAACTGGTTTTGATGTCTGAACGCTTACAAATAGAGAGTCCTGGCTGCGTAGATCATGGAGGGATCTGTCCTGCAATATGCATAAGTAATTCCTCTTAAGATACAGAGAGGTGAAATGGAGCAGATAGAGTCTGTGTTGTTTCAGCCAATGAGTCAGAGGTCACACAAAGACCAAAGTCAAAGGATCTCTAGTGGTGACCACCAAAGGACTATCCATCCTACCATATTTAAATTTATCTTCTAATTACATTTTCCCTTGAAAAGGTATCATCTGAAATGGTGGAAAGATGTGATACAAGATCTGATATATTCTTGGTTTTGGGAGGTGAAGGGTATTTTCAGTATTTGTTTTGAAACAAACTTACTCATTCTTAAACCTTTCTCAAAGCAGTTATGTTTTTTACCTTGCTGCCTTATAGTCAATATTATAATTCTTCTGAGATCTGTATGACTAATGTGTGGAGATTTCTATCTCCCTCCTACACAGAGTGATATATGGAACGAGGTGTTTTGCTAAATATGTACAAAAAATACTATTTCCCAGCTATTTCTCTACAATGCGACCACCTGTGCAAGGAATCATCATTTTAATAGGTCATAAGGCCACTCCAAAGCTTTCAGGGGCAATCTACCCTCCTACACACACATACATACCCTTATATGAATATGTGATTTAGTAGTGGAAGTAGTTCAACTCAAACCACTGAAATTAAGCTGGCAGCTCTAGCACATTTCTCAATATAGAATTTGCTTTAGTTTCAGTGAGTCTTCATTCTGGCCCATAGCTCCATCTGCATGGAAAAGCTGGCAAGAACAGCACTGTATCTTCCAAGTTTTTAACTTTTCAGTAAAAAGAGCTAGAGAAATGCTCAGAAACAGGCAATAGTCTTCCTCCAGCCCTCAGACACCTCCCCAGTTGCCATGATCATTCATAGTCCTAGCCTTCAAGAAACCTCTGGCATCAAAGGTCCCTTTGAAAACCCTGCGCAAGAAAAAGAGCTTCTGAATTCTGCTGCCACTGGGAGAGGATGAGCTATTGACAGACAATGTCCATAAAGGAACTCAAGGAGTGAGGAGCATCCCAGATGAAATTAGTTTTGCTAGTAAGCAAACCGAGTCCATGTTGGCCTCCGTAGTCATTTGGTTGGTCCCATGGTAGGTCAATGCTTTGAGAAGTGGTTACATGAACCTCTGACAGGGCAAATTTGGGGAAAACTGGGAGAGAAAAGAGAAAGGGGAAGACTGTGATAGAAAAGAGGAAGGGTCTTGTTTTCCCAACTCCCAGTCATCTGTTAATGGAACAATGATACAAAATTCTAGCAACAGTTAATTAGTTTCCTACATGATTTAAAATGTAAGGAATGAAACTTTGCATAAAGTGTGTGCAAGAAAAATAAAGGCTATGTAAGAGAAGAGTGCCTCATGAAATGCTGCAGGAGTTGAGAGTACAAACACAAACATAATTAGAAAATTATCCTAGATGATCGATTTGGTAGGATTTCAATAGTAGGGGAAATTACTGGCTAACTCTAAGTTACTCTAACCTCATCCTGAGCTTCTTAAAATCAGAAATATTTGAAAGGTCAGCAGGCTTTCTGGGGTCCCCTACAGTATTGGAAAGGGGTGACTCCCTCCGCAAAGGATTTAAATTCCCACTGTCTTGTATACAGCCATTTCCATATATGTTAGGAGAGGATAAAATACCATCCTTTCAATTTTGTACTGTCTGAATTCCAGCATCACTCAGTGATAAATGACAATACAAGCCACAAGGAGAATCAGGCCTAATAGGTCTTAGTTTTCCTTTGGGTACTGACATAGTAACCCAGCACAGCATCTCATGAAGCCATGTTACTAGAAGAATGGGTCCTATTATCTTATCCAGCGACAGCCTAAACTGTAATGAGGAGACAATTAAACAGAGTATCAAAGAATGTACCATTTTCATCAGCTGCAGTTGATGTCTAGGGCACGGGTGGGGAACAATAAGTAACAGAAGGAAGGTTAAAGATGGAAAAGAAAGTATGATGGTTACAACCAGTCACCTCAAAATATGCCTCTTGCACACTGCTGAAGTATCACAGATGAAGAATGCGCCCCGGAAGCACTAATTAGGTCAAGATATCCTAAAACTTGCAATTCTGCTGAGTTTTCCAGAAAAGGTGAAAGAAATAAGGACTGGGTATCTCGGGACATAAAATCTGTTAACAAATTATAGTTGATAGCAACTGAATATAGTTATCTCTGAAGTAGCCCTTCCTCTGATGGAATTCTATCTCAGAGAACACTTTCTGACAGTCCATGACTTCTCAGGCTAATCACATTCAACTTCAACAGTGACACTGCCCACTACCCTAGGAAATCTCTTGACTGCAGGAAACATGGTTTACACAAAAAATTGCCCTGGACTACGAAACACGCTATGAAACTCAAAACTAAACAGAGGACATGACCACCAACCTCACCTGTAATATGGAATATGCATCTTTGTTTTAGATTCCCATCAGTAATTTTTTCGGAAGATCAAGAAATCTGGTGAAGAGTAACTAGAAACACAAGACAGCTTCCTGAGACTGCAGAGAATTCAACGTACATGACCAAAACCTATTATGCAGAGCTGCAGGGGCAAGCTTACTTCATTCTTTCCTCTTCTCTGTCTTCCCAAACCAAGTACCTACATTAGCAAAAGAAGTAAACACGTAGAAATCAAGTCCACAAATGAGAGTTATTTTAGGAAGACAGAAAAATACATTTCTAGTCTAAAATGCTTAACAACCTTTCACAGCAAGAAAAAGCGTGGAGAGAGCAATGCTTAGTGGTCTGTAAGCAGAGAGAAACAGAGAGAAGGATACACCAACTTTGACACCTCTATATTTAGTCCATCTCAGACTTGGAAAGAAGCCTGGCACCAAGACCAACTATTGCAGAATTTTCTGTCTGGATTCATACCTGGAAGCTGAAGCTAGAAGAAAATTCTGTGACAATACAATTTAGCTGGTTTTGATTTAGGTGCCTCCACTATGAAGAGAATTATGAAGGAGGTAGAAGCTTGGCCACATGCACAGTGAGTATTTGTTCATCCTTGGCACAGCCTTCAAAATTGATCTCTATAAAGCATTTCAGATTTGACGAATCAACAGGTTTCAAAAGACATTTTTCCAACCATCCAGATAGAAGTCTGAGTACTGAAATTGAGTCAGAGTACTGCCACAAAGAAGCAGGTCACCCAAAAACTTCTTGGACCTTCTGCTAGCAACCTCTGCAGAGACTGGAATCTCAGAGACAGGATTGGAAGCTTATTATGTACACCCAGGCTACGTTCCTTCTACCTGCAGAATCACAGAATTACAGGGGTTAGAAGAGATGTCTGGAGACCATCTCGTACAGGGACCCCAGAACCATCTACTCTGCCCTTCTGAATATCACAATATACAAAACAAGAATGTGCACTTCACTACAAGTCTTCCACAAAGACACTCAGCCTGGTACTGGAGTACATGGACTCTAAGAGATAGAGAAAACACAACTTCCCCAAGCAATTTTAAAAATGGTGAATTATTTTCATCATTAAAAATCTACCCTTAATTTCTAATCTGAATTTATAAGACCTCAGCTTTCAGCTACTGCTGCTTTTTAGAATTTTATTTGCCATTTTAGAAAACATTTAAACATTTATTTTTTTCCCTTACACATGAATCACGTAAGTTCTCAAGTTTCTTAATCAATACACTAAATTTTAAGCACTGAATTTTTCTTTTTTTTTTTTCAGCACTTAGTATTTTTGTGTCTCTTCCTTCTTTTCAACATAATTTTCAAGACGTGGGCAAATTGAAATGTCAACAGCATTCCAGTTTTCCCATTGACATTGTTAAAATCACTATGCTATTTCTCTACGTATTTATCTAGTGGTACAACGTAGGGTTTTTAACACTGTCACTGTGGGAGCTCATGTGGAATTTCTTGCCTGTTACGATCTCAAACCCTTTTCAGACTTGCTTTTACAGATGAACGTTCCTCGTTCTGAGGTTATATCCTGTATCTGTCCTTCTTTTACATAACATTTTGCATCCAATATCACTGCACGTCTGTCTTATTTATGATGCTGCCGATATTTACCGTTGCATGGAAAAAACTTCTCAACTCCTGTGATTTAAATCACATCCTATAACCAACAACATGCAATTAACTGGCACTCACTGCCAGTTCAGGATCAGCAACACCACAGATAAACCACGATACTAGATACTACAATAAACACTTCTAAACACCTCTATATACATAATCCCCCAAAACAATATCACTCTGATATCCTCACAGGCCATGAGGGTTACAAGTTCCAGGAGTATAGGCTCCCTTGCTTGCTCACTCCTTTCCTGGAGCCATGGGTGGACCAGCTCTGTGTGGTCCCACGCTATCTGCCAAACCTACCATCACACCACCCTATCGCCGTTAAACGTTTCCTCTGCCTTAATTCTCTATCAGCTGAATCCTGTGTGGATTTTCTGTTATTTTGCCTAAAATTTACATCAGACTAAACTGATACGTTGGTCAACGATTACCAAGTTCACTGCCCTCGTATCACAGGAATGTTTTCTAGATACGTCCTCTGGAGGACTCTTCAGAAAAGTGTAACTGGATTGTTGATTTTAAAATATTTATCCCTAATAGATGTTTTACACTATCTTTTCACTTGCTTTTTCTTCTCATGATAAGAATTTTTAAAAATGACTTTTTCCAGATACAGAATAGAAGTATTATTGAATAATTCTGTCAGTTCTGCATCACTACTGCTAATGACTCTTCCTAGGATGCCTCCTATAAAAGCAGCAACAAGAACAGCAATAGTCCCTCATTTCTTGTATCTTCTAAACCAATATCATCCTCATTTTTACAGTGTTTGTTACCTGTTTTCCACTTTTTTTTTTACCTAGATGTACTAGTTTGTTTTGACTTTAATTGTTAAATTTTGGCTTCATTTTCCCTCCAGTCAAGGTCAGACTCATAGTCCAATGTGAACTCTTTTATGATTTGTTTTTTTTTTCTGGCAAAAGAACATATTCCTAGAAACCATCCAGTTTACACTCACAGCCTCCTGTTCATATGTTCCCTCCAATGAATTTTTCTCATAATTTTTCTCAGGTTTAGAAGACTTTTCTGAAGCAGCGTCATTGGCTGCATTTTATCTTTCACTTGCTGTAGGCAATCATCAACTTCACCTTTCTTTGTCACGAGAAAATCTTATCTAGATGATACCTTAAATCCGGTGGGATGCCTTTTGTGGTAGGAAATTACAATCTATATTCCTCTGCAACTCTTAATGACATTCTAATACTGCTGCAAGAGATTTTCACACATATCCTCCAAACTGAAATTTGCCATTTAAAAATGCAATTATTTTTTCCATGTTACCAAACATTACTTAAGTACTAAGGCATCCTCTGCTACGGTTTGATTCAGTAACAGATACCTCCAGGCCTTTACTTAATGTATATAACGCAATCTTCACTGCTCAGGAAGATGCACATCACTGAAAGAGGATATCAACGTGAACATTCAGTGAAGGTGAGGTTTTTTTCAACCTCTTTCCAGTTCAAAAGAGAAATCCGTTATGGTTTTAATTCCCTGCACCACACACAGTCAAAATTCACAAGGGCGTTAAATGCAATAAAACTCTTTTGAAGTCGTAGGCTGTGCACTGCATATGAGCAACCTGCAAGGCTAATGGGGTCACCATCCTTCCTCTTTAGTAGCTGTGGCATTGACAACCCCAACCAAAATGAACCTCAGCTCTTTAAATGATGTAACAAACATAAAAGCTTGCCTCTGGAAAAATAATATATAAGCACTTATAGAAGAACCTGCCTGTCCAATAAAGGCTCACAAATAGAGCACTGGCAGTTGGCAGAGAAAAGTCTTGTAAAACCAAACAGCTAAGGAAAAAAAAAACCCTTAACACAACATTTATGCCCTTTGGCAAACAAGCTCATGGAATTTAATACATTTTTGTGATCTTCATTTGCAGCTTGCATGCATTGGGGGAGGGAAAACTACGGTTCCTTAACTTAACCCTTTTCCGTCCTTGTAGACCCTCTTCTGTAGCCTTTAAAAGGCGAACAGTAAAATTTTTTGTTTAATTATAATGTGTCACAATATTCTGTTACTGATATGAATTGTCAATGCACAGAGATGACATCATCACCAAATTCTGGTTGTGACTGTGAATTCAGCCCTAAAATGTAACCTTTTGCAAAATATTTTGTTTTGTTAATATAGATGGAGGTTTTGCTGTGGTAGTAAGAAGGTCAATTACTACATTACACACTGATGAAAAAGAAGCATTAATACCTGGCATGTCATCAGGGACTGCAAAGGGAATATAGAACATGTAGAAATTTAGAAGCTCATGGCATATTAATTCCAAATGGCATTTGGATCACCTTTTACTGTCTGTAAATATGAATACTTATCCTTCTGTATGTTTCTGGAACACAGGTTTTGTACTTCATTGAGGAGAAGGAAAAAATAAAACAAATAAACCGCAGAGCAGGATCAAACCTGCTGAAGTAATTACTAAAGCTCCAGTTGAGGTTACCTGGAGCAGAACTGGGTTTATCTTTGCACAATGACAGAAGAGAAAGAAACGTACAAGGAATGAAACTGGTTGCATGAAACAGTTACTACAGAACCAACCATCTCAGACACGTTGCAGTGCTACCTTAGAACAGAAAAATGGACATTAGTGAATAAAAAACAAAATAATTGTTTTAATTAATTCTCTCCAGGACAGAACTCTCACTTATATCAGCTTACAGAGGGACTGTCATTCTTCCACCTGTCCACTACTAGTTGGTTTTGGAGATTAGCAAGAAGGTAAAATGTTGGTCTATAGCTGACGAAGACCCAATAATGATGAAACTTTCATCCCTACTTCAAATTCCAGTCAAGACCACGGAATCTGACGGGCTGCAGTGATTTGATGAGTGGGCAGTAGCACAGTGAGGTGAGTACTTCCCATCCCCATCACCTTTTTTACCATCTCAAAGATGTTGGGGAACGTTCAATGTACATGAACAAAATTAGTCCCTGTTTAAAAGTCTCCAGGCAGTCTTTTGCTTAAGGTCATGACTGTGGTAGGATGACAAGCAGAGTGAGGAAACCTGCACTGTTATTACTCATGCTGCGCTGCCCTCGTCGATAAACAGGTTCTTTATGTGCTTGGCTCTATTTCCCATGTAACATGGCGCATGAGTGGGGAGATTATTAACATGGAAGTGAAGAAAGGTTTGCAAGCAAACATAAAATGTTCTGGAGTCCTGAACTATACTAGTAGTTTTTGAAAATTACCACCACAGGCTTTCAGGATTAGGTCTGACTCTTAGAGCAATTACTCTTAAAAGGAAAGTGAAGGAAAAGCACCAACTCCTGGGTCTTCTGGAAGTCAGTTCACATTATACTGTCCATATAAACATGGAAGAAAACCACATCCATATTTCTGAGGATTATTTTAATGCACAGGAACGCATGGATCCCACAGCTGCCACATAAGTGAAGAGAGATCCCTCAAACACAAAAAGCATTACTAAATGCTCCGAATTGCTGCTGGTTTGCAGACAAAACCTCATTCATTGGACTTTCCTGCTGTGCTACTTCTGAGCAAGCTGAATCGAGTCGCATGAAACCATTGTTGTTGGAGTTTTTTTGCTTTGTTATGTGGTTGGCTGGTTTCCCCTTTAATTCTCCTGGTTTCCTGGTTACATTGCTCCCCCATAGTCCTGACATAACAAGTACAAGCTCTGCAGCAAATACTATGGGAGATTTTATTCAGTGGTCTGATGCTGCCTCTCTCCCTTTCACAAGCAGCAAGGGTAAATCTTGCCTCAGCACTCTGAAAATGGAATTTCAACAGTTCTTACAGTGGTGTTAGTATTTAAATTTACAGAAGCTCTGGTATACACCTGAAATGCATTTTAATCTGCCCAAGGAATAGATTCAGTCCTGGAAAGTTCGTTGTTGTTCCTAATTGTCAGCGACTGCTACACTTTGCTTGCCTGCAGCTATCCAATTAACATATCACTGCTACACAAAATACTGTAATATGCTCGATGTCCTAACAAGAAGAGCCTCACACTCCACTTCTATCCAACAATTTCCTCCTAATTGGGTTTCCAACGTATTAGCAAACGACAGGGAAGAACATGCAAGGAGATACCCCAGCCTTCAAACACCTTTTCCTGTCGCTGTGCAAAGTTCTGTGGAGATCCCCCAGTTGTGCAGATCGAGAGAGAGAGAAAAGCAGAAAAAGAGGGAAGAAAACCTCAACTCCAGAAGTGGAAAACATGTAACTTGTGCCCTGAGATATTGCTATGGCAACATTTAAACAATGAACAAAAAGCCCCGCAGGATTCTGCTCTTGCTTCCTTGGATACCAAATGTAAATCCATATTCTCTTTCACTGCATGCATGCACAAGTGCCTGATTTTTGCCTTTTCCTCTAACAGATTGCAAAGGATCCAGGCCCCTTCCAGGAACTACACGTTAATTCACTCCCATGTGTTGCAGCTTGTGAGTACGCAATTAAAACACACCAGTAGCACATTCATCTTCACTCTTGCATCCCCATTTCTATTCCGCAACAGAAAAAATGACGGTGATAGTACAGCTAAGGAAGAGATACCCTTCTTTGCTGAGTAACATAATTAAATAAACCACTCCAAAATGTCACGAGCCAAGTACCAATGTTTTCTGCCATTACAGCAAGCAAAGGCAGGGTCCTTTCTACGGGCAGCTCCTTTCCCAGGCTGCTAGACCCAAGCATGCTGCAAGGCTGCTTTCCAGACCACCGTGGCTCCTGCTACCACTAAATCCTTCTCATCTGGGTTGTCCTGTGGGGACGACACTTTATAACTGAAGGAGGCTTGTTTTTCATTATGATTTTCACAGAGCAGCTGGCAAGGAGACGGATGGGGATGCAGAAGGAGACTCTACTAATAGTAGCCCGAAGTCCAGCCAGCTTGACTACTCTAGAAATTACTTGGTGAGTGCTAAGTGCATTTCTTCAGAGTAATTTTCCTCCCAGTCTGCAAGCGGCACTAATTCTGGCACCCTTCTCTCTCACTCCTCGTTCCCTCACTAGCAATCAGAAATTAAGGGGTGTCTCCAAGCCAAAGGGAAGGCACGCTGGCAAGACCATGCTGGAGGTTCTGCACAGCGCACTCCTCCAGTGAATACACTCCAACTTCACTTTTGGACAGCTTGGCTTGTGACTTTTCACCAGCACCAAGACCTCTCAAAATGCGTGCAAATCCTGTCCTGAGACCCATATAAAATCTCCCAGTCACATATTGCTGCAGCAAGACTCTTCATGTCAAACAGGAGACAGATTTTTAGGCCACAGGCAAATAATTTTAAAGCCTGTATGTGAGAAGCCACAGCAGCACCTCAGGAATGCCTTTCTTTCCCTCCAGTCACACTCAGTTGCTTGTATTGGCTCACAACCTAGAGCATTCTTTCTTGGGTCTTGCCCAGTCTGAAAGTCCATTTTTCACTCGTCAATGCTATCTGGCTGGGAGATACAGTGACACTAAATGTGCTGCTCCAGCAAACTGAACCTGCTCCTATTACAGATCAGCGCAGATAATTCCTGACAGGTGAAAAGACACAGGCCAGCTGCCCCCTTGCATTACTAATCCCCGGTTTGCCAAGAATACCTGATGTTTGAGATGTGTGATCTCTGACCTTCTGGAGAACCACCAGAACAAACGGAGCGGGACCCTCCAATACGGCTTTCTCTTTCCTTCTGTACAAGTGTTTGGTGCTTAAATAGACACATAATGGTTCTGTGCAGTGCCAAAATCGTAGCTGCCTGGGGTCATCACCAAAAGGCCTGTCCATGGAGTGAAGAGGAGACAGCCCACAGGACCAGGTATGCTGCTGAATGCTACACCTCTGCTCAGGCACAAGCGAGTGGAGAAGCAGCAAACGCCAGCTCCTGCCTCTGCCTGAGGAGATTTGCTGCTCCTCATTTAGCTGAGTGTTTGGATTGATGTTTTGGATCATTTATTTTATGATCAGCCCTCTGGGCTTTGTGTAAGCCCCAGCACAAGTGCTGAGAAATGCAGGACTTGTTCCCACTTTTGAGATCGAAGGAGTTAAACACTGGGTTGTTCCATGTGTCTTTTGGCTACCTTATTAAGTGAATGATTCACTGAAGTGTGAAACTGTTGCCTCTTTAGAAGCAGACACCCATCCCTAGCTTTTTAAATGTTGACAAGGTTTGCCTATTTCAGCCCAAACCGGCGGCTAAATTTTCCCAGTGCTTCCTTCTTGCATCAAGAAAATCATCCTGCTGGTTATCGTGCAAACCAACGAGGCACCTACAGCAGCTTTCTATTGTCAAAAACTGGAGTTGCTCTGTCAAATTTTCTGTTTATGTGCTCACTTGACAGCAATCCAGGGAAAAGCTTCGAGATGCCTTTTCCTTAGCCAGCTTCTTTTTCCTTCGGTAATTACTGAGCAGCAGCTTAACATAAATTTAGCTGCTCTATTACTGCAACTGCTGATGTAAGTGTAGCCCACAATAGGGCACAGACTTACAATGGTACAGGAAGGAATGGAGAACAGAGTTTTGCGCTTATTTTCAGATCCTGACAAACTTATTACCCATTTAGTGTCCCATCAGGAAACGTGTGCCCAGAGAAACAAGTGAGGCTAAAGCACTTCATGGTAAACTGATTTAGCTGTGCTGAGAAAGATGAGAGTAATAGGAGTTGGAAGGAACATTTTTTGCTGTGCCTGCCTCCTTCTCTTCCTAAACATAACAGCACAAAGGGTCTGATTTGTTCTCGTGGCCAAACAAAAACTCCTAGAGATTTTCTTAGGAGCAGAATTGTACCCTAAATCTTAATCCTTTGCAAGTAGCCAACGTTTAAGAGTTATGACCTCCAAACAGAAGAGCATAGGACACATCTAAGAGGCAGAAGGTCTCATTTCCATTGTGCCAAAAGAATCAGGATGTTTACATGAAGTAACAGTGGTGATGTGAATGCAGAAAGGGGGGAAAAAGGAAGATGCTAATATTTATTTATGTATTTATCCAGGGAAGTTTGCGCTCTGGCTTGTGTTGTTTCACGCAGGAAGCTTGTGAAGAGAGAAACGCTGCCAGAAAAAAAACATTAAAATCCAGCACTACCAATACCTCTCCCATCCCTGCCTTCTCTCCCCTCCTCCAGAATACTGCAGAGAGAGAAAAGTGAGTGGCAAAGCTAGTTCTGCACCTTGCCTGCCAAAAAATACCCATCTCTGTTCAATGGCTCATTTAATTACCTGCGTCTCCCTCTCCTCCTCCAGCAGTGTTGGCCTAATACTTTCAGGTGGAGCCTCTACATGTGAAGGCCAAGGTTGAGGAGGGCAGAGGTGAGGGAGGACAGAAGGGGAAGAAAGAGAAAGAAGACTCCCTATCCAGCTGAGCAGTCGTGCCAGGAGAGGGGACAGAAATTTCCCCGCAGGAAAACAAGGACCTCTATTTTAAACACCGTATCATCCTCCCTTTATTCCACACCCCTACACCACACTTCTCCAGGACAGGCATTTACTGTTCTGTCACACATCATTGCTTAACTGTGGACCCCACCATCTACAAGCCACTTTTTAATTATTTTCCTTATCAGCATAATAACAAAAAAAACCTCCTAACACCACAGCATCCTCTCACTGCTTGCCAATCAAAGTAAATCTCCTTCAACTGCCATCAAAGTCCATAGGGAGCCTGAAGGATTCACCACAAAATCACAAAGAATTTCCTAGGAGATCTGGAGGGCATGGGTAGCTGGTACAGCAGTTTCCTCAACTCCCCTTCCACAGAAGAATGTCCTCTCTCTGCCTGTTACTGCTTTTTATTAGCAATGGAGTAAAAAATGTGCCATTTCTCTCAGACCTGCCTCCTCAAAATCCATTAAACCCCCTTGCCCTACAACCCCCATTCCCGCCAAAAGCCATCCTTCCCCTCCCTGCTGGATTTTGCAGTTCTCCTGCTAATACACCATATTGATCTGCAATGTCAGACGGGATGCCAGCATTTAAAGCAGAGCCTCTCTCGATTTTAAATGCTTAATAAATAAATAAATACCGGCAGAAACCTCCTCCGTGCATCCAATTCTATGCAACTTGCATCCGTTTGTACAGACCGGGCAAGCGGGCAGCACCCCCCACCTCACTGCAGGGGCTTTCTCAAAAGCTTTCTTTGCTTGTCAACATTTACAAACGCTGTCGAGGCAGGCAGGCAGATGTCTGCAACATCCTACTGAGGC
The DNA here is from genome assembly GCA_033124195.1 of Coracias cyanogaster. Classification (NCBI taxonomy): domain Eukaryota; kingdom Metazoa; phylum Chordata; class Aves; order Coraciiformes; family Coraciidae; genus Coracias; species Coracias cyanogaster. The sequence goes on from JAVSBS010003077.1 coordinate 162,038, forward strand.
TAGAGTTTCACTAATGGAAACATTGGAGCTACTGTGAGAATTCAGTTCTGCCCTCAATCCTTCCCTTCTCCCTTCCCAACCGCCCCCCTTCCAGCCATTATCAAAATCCAGTCGGATCCTTTATTCAGGCGGGGGATAAGACCAGGAAAAGAAGGATAAGGATGAAAGAAGAGAGGCAAATGGGGCATATTTCCTTTTCCAAAACATCATGAAATGGAAAGTCTACTTACTGTATCCTCAAAGACTATCCAGCTGGAAATCCGAGTGGTTACGAAAAACCCGGGTGGGGGAGGGGTCAGAAAACTACTTCATTTCAGCAACCAAATCAAAAATTAAAAAACAAGAAAGGAAATAAAAATAAAGGCTATCCAATTGCAATTTCCCAGCAATTTCAGTCCATACAGGTGCCAATCCAACCCAACATTGCTGAACTCTCCCCCCCCGGCAATTTTGCTTTCTTCTTCTCTGTCCTTTATTTTCTCTGTGGCTTTCAACTTTTCAGCTTAAAATTGCTGTAGCGGTAATGCTGATGGTTGCCTTCACTGGAGAAGAGTGGTTTAAAACAACAGGAAAAAAAACCAAAAATCCTTGGAGAGGATGAAGGGTCCTTCTCCTTTCTGAAACTTTTCATTCCACTGTGGATCCTTTCCCTAGTTTCCTTCTTCTGAGGTTTTCTGCCTCTCTGGCTCCACTGCTCTCCATTGCTTACTATTTATTTTTTCTCTGGAGAGCAGAAAGGGCTGTATTTCTTTTTAGGCAACCCTCCATCTGTATTCTTTTAATGTAATTTTGTTGTGACTGTTAAGATCCAGGTCTTGCCAGGCAATTTTCTTCTTCCCCTTCTTTGCTGCGCTATCAATTATCCAATCCATGTGTCTCCACATTAGAACAGGGATTCCCATTCTTCTTTTTCTCTATCCTCCACACTCCTTCAGAAAAGAATCTCCTTTGGCATTTCGACTGTTATTTATGTCTGTCAAAACAACAAACTTTTAGTTTTTCTCCCCCCTCTCCAAAGATCTGATTAGATTTCCAATCACAACCCAGTGCGCAATTGGATTTTTGATTTCAGCAAGAAGCCAGCAATCCACAGCATCAGCACCCTCTCTCCTCGCTCCAAACTCCACGTTACATCCTTGTGCTTTCCTTTCAACTCCTCTGCATTTTCACAATCTCACATTAAATGGAATGAAGGAGGGAGGGAGTAGGAAAAATTCAAGGTTCCCACCAGCTGTCAAGAATAAATCCATCCCCTCGTTATTTTTTAAACACTTAGGATGGGTGTTTCAAACGCCCACTCTCCCCTTTGCCCCCCACACTTCTCCAAATCTTTCTGATGTTAAAACTCCCCCAATGGGGCACAAAAGAAGCCCGGGGAGGTGTGATTTGTCCTCTTAGCAGCAAATTTCACAAGCACCCTTTGCTTTTCATTTCAGCTTCCTCTCCATCTTTTGTCCAGCAGCGATACAGATCCAGCAGCACCGAGCCAGGTAAACTTCTATTTCTTCTTTGAGGAGAGAGAGGGAAAAAGAGAAAGGAAGGATAAAAGCTCTCCAGTCTCTGCCTCCCTTTTCCTCCCTTTCTCTCTTTCAGTGCAGGTCTGCTCTCATTTCCAAGCTCAGCCTGGTGTATTTCAGATCTACAAGTTGGATTTCCCTTTCTGCACGGCAGCAGTGAGTTAGGCTCCCATCTTCTTTCACAAGCCAGTTATCTTCCCCCTTTTCTTCCTTCCTTCCTGCCTCCCTCCCTTCCGAGATGACACATTCCCAGGAGCGCAGCCGCTTCTTTTAGTTTCATCCCTGAAACGCAGAGCCCTCTGCACAGCCGAAACCCTTCCTCCCTCCCATCGGCTTTGCCTTGAATTCTCCCTGTGTGTGCATGTACGTACGCATATATGTATATATCCAGTACTGACAGCGGCTGCTGCTGCTGCTGCTGCTGGGAGTAGCTCCGCTTTGCTGTCGCTCTGCTTCCTTACTCCCCACCTTTCAGTGGCACCCACATGTCCCAGGGTCAGCCTTTCTGGCCACACTTCTCCTTCATCCCTTCCGCTCTCTCCCCTCTTTCTCTCTTTTTTTTTTTTTTGTTTTCCCACCCTTTATTCCCCCACCCCCACCCCCCTTCTTTTCTCTGCTTGTGATCAGTAAAATACAATTACCCAATTACCTCCCATCATCTTAGCACTGATTGGCCAATGGCATTAACACTTGATGGCAGGGAGAGGGCCGGAGCTGCTCTGGCGTGGCACTGCTGCCACCTGCTTGACACTCTGGGAACCTTCAGAAAGCTCCCAAGTCAAAAAGCAAGTCATTAAAAACCAAGAGATCATCCTGAGATTAAAAAAAAAAAGAAATGTCAAAACTCATTTTCTTAAAAGCCTGCCTGATTCTGACAGTTCGACCAGTGTTCGCAGGTGGTGGCCGAGCCGCTGAAGCAGCAGAAATGGCGGCGAAATGAAATGAGGTATGAAGTTGTCTTTGCAAAAGAAGTACGGGATTCGCAGGTACCGGTTCCAGCTGCAGATGCAGAGGGATGGGAATTAAACAAAACAAGGTATGAAGTTCCCTCTGCAAAAGAAGTGGAACTAATTTTGCACAGAAAGACAATCTGTTTTCTAATCACAGAAAGAAGTGTTTCTCCAAACTTGTATACACATAAAAGTTACCTAAAACTCCATTTTGGCAGTTGGTCCAGGACAAAAGCTCTATGAAGTGCTTCAAGTTTTCAAAGGATTTAAGTGATGGCAACACAGCAGCACAATGTCTCTGCTCACCTATCAAGTCTGCCAAGGTTTATTAGAACTTCCAAGCAGGATTTTTAGGTTTCTAATCTGACTCCCTAATTTGGGCTAGTAAAGTACAGTCATGCTTGTTATATACCTACCTACTCACCAAAGTATGTTAGATATACTTAGTATGTCACATATAACGCTCAGAATCAGGCATTTCTGTCTTGTTTTTTCAGGGATCTAAATTCAATAGGAATTTTATGGAAAACTTTGCATGTATAAAGTTAGATACACCACTCTCTCTGGAATCAAGGGGATAGAACATGGATGATGTATGTGCTGGCATTTGTCTCTCTCAAAATCAGAAAGACATTATTTATAGATCTAACTCCTCCACACAACCCCCTAAAAAAGGATTAGTCAGGTGCTTTCATGGTAATTATAGCAAGCCTCATATATTAAGCAGTAACTCTGAGCTATTCCATGCATGCAATAATAGAGCTAGCCCTTGGTCCTCTCTTGAAGAGCCAAGTCATGTCTGGTAGCCTTACCTAGCCTTCAACTTTGGTGTGAGACCAGCATACTCGAAAATAAAAGAAGATAAATTTTTAAGTTATATGTCACAATTTTTCTAGAATTATAAAATCCATAAGGTAGCTGAGCTCAGTCAAACAACACTTACTGAATCATTAACATTGACTTCCAAATTTATTCTACTGACTCAGTGGGGTTTTTGGTGAAAAAGTTCTACCAGCTATAAGTTCAGCAACTGGGACCAGGTCTTCAATTGCTGTTAGATCATTTAGCATCTCATTTTGCTATCACTGAAATCAATGGCAAAAGCTTTACAATGGGTGAAAGACTGAGTGTGTGGTGATAAGGAATAACCCAAACATCACAGTCTTTTCAAGAACGCTAAAAAAGACCCTGGGGATTTTTAGAGAATGCCATGAGCATGACAGGATATGAAGTTGCTGACAAGTAACAATCTTTTTCTTGGTGAGGTTATTTTGTTCCCATCTGATTCACTGACACTACTGGTGTATTTTGGGCCAACAAATATCTTAGGAGAGTGTTTTTCTTTTTACTACTCAAAATCCAAAAAACCCACAAAGTTGTTACTTTTCTCAGAAGGGTAAAAATATCACAGCCTAATATACACTTGCTCCACTGTTTCTTTTAAAAGTGTCTGAACAATTTCCCGCTGGTGGACAGCCGGCTGAACATGAGCCAGCAGTGTGCCCAGGTGGCCAAGAAGGCCAATGGCATCCTGGCCTGGATCA
>JAVSBS010003078.1:0-15484 GCA_033124195.1 Coracias cyanogaster
CATCCGGTTGTTGCAAAGTAGGTGCCCCAACCCATGTGCACATCAGCTTTGAGCCAGCATGAGCCTCTGCCCAAGGTGTATCGTAGTGAGGGATCAGCAGAGTCAAGGTCAGGCTATATGTCCCTGCTAGAAATCTATAGAGGGTTGTTAGCTGGGTGTTACCGCAAAAAATACAAAATATGGAACTACCACATGTGCAAGGATGTAAACTGGACACCATGTTAGTTGACAGCTCAACTAATTGTTCATAGTGCCTTCAAAAATAATATATAATATAATATGCTTTTCTAATTTTTGCAGGGGTACTCCTCAGCTGCACTGTCCTAATGTTGAAGGGGAAATGCTGTCTGAAAATAGAAGAAAACTCTATTTTCCTGCCTGGGGTGAGATAGCGTGTTGCGACTCCCAAGTCTCAAACGGCGCTTGCAGAGGCACAGTGAGAAATACTCTCATGGAGCATCATCATGGGATCGTTTATAGTGCCAAAGTCCTACTACTGCATTAAAAAAGAAAAGAAAGGAAGAAAGAGAAAGAAAGAAAAAAAGAGAAAAGGGTCCTTGTACATAGGTTTCTCCTTAGCTTCTTTCCCACTTACTTTCCTGCCCAGCCTCTTCCACTCCTGGAACAGATTTGTACAATGTGGAAATTTTGTTAACTTTTTCATAGGTGCAAGTTAATCTTGCGTATATCGCCATTGCAAAATTTGGGGTTGGTTTTGGGGAGGGAAGTGTCTTTTGTAGGGGAGGGAGAGGAGTTTTGGTTTGGGTTTTTTTTTTTAAAGCGTTTTAAGACAGATTTGCAGTCTTTTGGAGTCTTTATGCAGATCAACATCTGAGCCCAGATCGTCACCCTGGTTTACCTTTCAGCCCACCTACATGCGTTATGGGGCTGGGGAGGGTTCTTCTGGAGTGGTTAGAATTTCTTTTTTTTTTCCTTGTTGTTTTGACTTTTTTGTTTTGTCTTATGGCCACCTGCTACTGGTTGAAGTATTTAAATCTCTGCTTTTCTGTGCTTCTACAAGGAAAGTCTTCTCCAGCTCCTGTACTTCACTTTTCACAAGCCAGCTCCCAGCTGTGGGTCTCTGAAGATTTGGCTAGAAAGCCTTTTTTGGTTGGTTTTGTTGTTTTTGGGTTTTGGTTTTTTTTTTAGCACTTTTTGTTTAAACATGCAGTACAACCCCCAGAGGGGTCAGAGCAAGGAAATTAAGATGCTTCATAATCCGAACTTATTTGTGTTTCTTCAGCTGGTACAACAACAGACACCATAACCAACAGTCTGCCCTCCAGCTTTAGATGTTGTAGTGCACAACAGAAATTTCTGATTAACCCTTGCCACTAAAGTTTTAGATCAGTCCTAGGTTCCTGAGTGCACTTTTTTTCAAATACTGCTAATTTGGATCTGTGTGGGGGTGTCTGTCCAGACATGTGTGAGGAGGAGGAAGGAGAGCAGGAGCATGGGTGCACAGGTGAGCAGGTGCAGGACCTGCATGGTGTGTTCCTCTGATGAGCTGGGTTCGGAAAACTTACCCACCTTTCTGTATGCTGCACAAATAGGATGCTAGGGAGTTTGAATAAATCCAACTTTTCTAACTTGTTGCTCATTTGTTGTAACTCAATAAAACAAAGGCTAAACATTTTGGTAACCTTTTTCTTGTCTCTTTTTTTTTTTTTTTTAATTATTTTTTTGTTTGATTGGTGTGGGCCACAACAACCCCATGCAACACTGCAGGCTTGGAGAAGTGTGGCTGGAAAGCTGTCCAGCAGAAAGGGACCTGCTGGTGTTGGTTGACAGCCACATGAACATGAGCTAGCAGTGTGCCCAGGTGGCCAAGAAGGTCAACAGCATCCTGGCTTGTATCACAAATAGTGGGGTCAGCAGGAGTAGAGGAGAGATTGTCCCCCTGTACTCAGGTGAGGCCCCACCTTGAATACTGGGTTCAGTTTTGGGCCCCTGACTACAACAAAGGCATTGAAGTGGTGAAACATGTCCAGAGAAGGGCAGCAAAGCTGGGGAAGGGTCTAGAGAACAAGTCTTATGAGGAACAGCTGAAGGAATTAGAGTGGTTTAGTCTGAAGAAAAGGAGGCTCAGGGGAGACCTTGCCAGTCTCTACAACTACCTGAAAGGAGGTCGTAGGAAGGTGGGTGCTGGTCTCTAGTAACAAGAGATAGGACAAGAGGAAATGGTATCACATTGCTCCAGGGGAGGTTTAGGGTGGATATTAGGAAAATTTCTTTACCAAAAGGGTTATCAAGTCCTGGAACAGGCTGCCCAGGGAGTCATCATCCCTGGACGTGTTTGGTGCTTAAGGATATAGTTTAGCAGTAGACTTGGTAGAGACAGGTTGATGGTTGGACTCAAAGACCGGGATGGTCTTTGAAGGTCTTTTCCAACCTAAAGGATTCTCTGTTTCTATTTTATTCCATTTAAAACCCAAACTCAGGCCCCACCAGCTCTCCATGGTGCACAAGAGCTCAGTGTCTTTAGAGCCGCGATTAGTGTTTTAAATTAGCTTGGCAAACACTAACCAGATTAAAGTGAACTCGGTGAACTACTGATGTTTTTCCCCAGTGCTGGTAAGCTCTTCCCTATGGCGGGGTTCGGCTAGTGCCTGGGAATGGGAATTTGAGGGGCACTTTTGGTTTTTTTTGCAATCACAACCTAAATGAATGGATGGATGAATGAATGAATGAAAGACATCACCCCTGTGACTCATCCGTATCAGTTATTTTTATTCATCATCAGCACAACATTTAAGTGTGGAGGGCGGGCTGCAGTGGGCAGCAGCAAGCGCTCAGCAACTTTCTATACTATATTCATTAGTTTGGTAGAGAGACTGGATGGGGCAGCGCCTGCTGTGTTTGCCTGTCATGGGCCAACAGCAAGAGGTGGGGAAGCAACCTCGACTCCTCCCTGGGCAAAGGCAGCCTGACGGTGACACGTGTCCCATCACAAGCGACACTGTGCATCGTACTCCTGCATGCATGGGAACAGAGGCAGATGCCCACCCAGTCACAGCTGTACCCCCCCCCCCCGACACAGATTATCAGATCGATGGATGCGAGCATCAGGTGGCCAAGAAGAAAATGTCTCCAAGGACACTCCTCCACGACTCTGAAGTTGTAACTGAAACTAATTGCCACTTCTGACTGCTTTGCTTACATGAAAGGATGCTAATATTTTAATTGCCCTTGTGCACAGTTTTTAACAGCCACTTGGTGGCTTAATATGCCAGTTTGCATCTCTCCTGTCTGATGTGTGCATACGTCTGTGTGTCTGGAGCGCTGACCTACTTCGCCTAACCAGCAGCACTCCCAGGGAGCTCAGCAGGAGGTTTAGGAAGAACAAGCCTCACCTGGGTTTTCTGTGTTTGTACAGCCCCAGACATGGTGGGATTAGGGGCCAGGCCTGGGATGCTTTAAGATCTCTGCAGTTCAAATAAAACAATAGCAGCAGTCCTGGAGTCTGTCATCGCACAGATAATAAAGCTGAAGCTTTCCCACAGCAAACAAACAGGCTTGCAAAAGCCTGGCACAGCCTTTGCCAACGTCGGCAGAACAGCAGCGCCGGGTAGGTTTGTGCAGGCAGGTTGTGGTGTGATACCAAACCTTCAAACACTAGGTTTCATCAGGGAAAACCATCCTTTTTTTAGCTTAAAGCAACCCAGGTCCCCAAAAAGATTGCTTCAGCATGGCTGCCAGAGTAGGTTCACAAACTGGGCATTGCATGCAGGCTTTGTTTTTAATTAATACGGATGCAGTGACTGGGTTTCCAGGAGAGTCCAAGTGGCAAGGCACAATCGGGACATTGTTCGTACACAGCAGCCATTAGGGACTGCCGTGGCCGTGGGGTTTCGTTGTTCATGGATGAAAATATGCTGCTGACATGGAGATTCCTCCCTCACAGCCTTGTCTCCTCGATGCAGGGGCCTGGTGTTTGCACTGCAGTGCACAGCCAAGAAGGAGTCCCTGTACCCAGTGAAGCCCAGCAGCAAGGGGACAGCCTTTTCTGGCCAGGGCTACTGGGACCACCAGTCTCTGGTGTGCAGGTTTTGACTGACACCTTTCTTGAACTGTTCCAATCAGAAGAAATCTAGTTAACCCCAAAACACACAAAAATAATTTTAATAAAACAAACAAACAAGATTTTTTTGCACTTGTGCAACAATTTTTTTTTTTTTTTAATCTATGTGGCTTGTAGTAAAATCTATCACTAGGAAGCCAGGAACAACTTGAATTTGGTGGCCTCTACTTTCTTATTTTAGCCTGCTTATAAGCGGACAAGAGATTGGGTTTTCGTTATACACACACTTTCCTTCTGCCTGATCCATAAGATGCTGGGAATGGTGCTGCTCAGTAAATGAGCTGCCATTAGCTCCTTACTGCTGTTGGAGATCTGGGGACTCCAAGCCCATGATAAAGAGAGACAATTTAGGACAGGTCAGACAGAAGCCTTGGTGGTGAGAGACCACTTGGACAGAGGAGAATAACAGCATCACAGAATAGTTCAGATCAGAAGAGACCTTCAAAGATCATCTCATCTAATCCCACTGCCATGGGCAGGGACATCTTTCACTAGATCCGGTTGCTCAAAGCCCCATCCAACCTGACCTTGGGAAATTTTAGGGCAGAAACTTCAGTGTATATGAACCTCTCTGCAGTCTAAATGATTCCTTTTTCACAAATCCTTTTTATTTCTTTTGTTTGTTTTGGTTTGGTTTTTTGAGAAAAAAGAAAAGTCTTCACTTTTCAACCACGTCACTGCAGTGGCACCATTTCTAACCTAAAATCTCCAATGTTGACCTTTGGGAATTTCATGTAATGCATCACTTTGAAAGTCAGCCAGTGAGTGGTGCAAGGAGTCTGTGCCTGCAGGGATCACTCTCAGAAGAAGGGGTATCCCTGCACCTTGTGGATCATCACAGGCTGGAAGGGAAGTGGTGAGTTATGCAACAAATCTTTGTGATTATGACCATAATGATAATTATGTGATGATAACTTAAATAAACAGGTAAGACAGCAATCAAGATAAGTAATACTTTCACATTACATTTTCCATTAGCAGAAATCTGGCCGCTGAAACTTCCCCCATCATCTTGTAGCCCTCAGATATTGTTAGGTAGCAAAAAGACATATCCTGAAATCTTACATAGCTTAGAGAAGGGAGGAAAAGAATTAATTACAAAGGCAGATGAGGCAACATTGTAGGAAGTCCATTTGGTCTTCTGATAGCAAGGAAATGGCACACCAGTGATGGAAAAGAACTTTTTTCATCATCTGCTGAGGCAAAAGAGACCTGAAACCATTTAGATGAGTGCAAGCGGGGACTTGTGTACTCATTTGATCAGTAGCTAAGGGAAAGCAGTTATGACTTTTGAACACAATTCTGAAAATATTCATAGTACAGCAGGAAAAGTAAAAGGATCAAGAGCAAGAGAACATGAGATATGCAGTGAAGGAATTAAAAAACCAGCATAAAATACCAAGGCAGGGTTTCTCGGGTGTTACACAGTTGAACCATATCCCAATCAGATTACTGCAAGCTCTAGCGAGGATGGAGGTAAGAGCTGAGTGACCGGGTAATTGTCAGACCGAATTACACAACACACATCTAGAGCGCAGTAAGCAAAAGCAGGGTTTTTCCTCTGTTTTCTTATTTCCATCAGATCTGATGCTCCAAAATGGTAGTTATAATTATATTGCAATTCTCATAATTTAAGTGTACTTTGAGAACCATGCAGCCAGCAAATTGGCTTGGATACAGTAAGTAGGACATATCTGAAGCTTCTTCAGTACACAAACTCATCCTCTCCTTACTCCTGTTTTTTTTTCTTTCCTTTCTTAAAAGCCTATATAATCCCAGTGCAATATATAATGTAAAATTTAGTGTGCTGCAGTCTTAATCTAAAAAACTCATTGGTTTTGCAAGACGTGTGAGATAGTTAAAGGAATAATACCATTAACCTACATTTATGGACAGAGAAACTGAGAGATGTATGTAGTTATTCACAAGACTGCAGAATAAAAGTGCTGAAGGCAAGAGCTGGAGTTGAGCTTGGCCCTGTCTTGACTTCCATCAAGAACGCTTCATCTTATATTTGGATCAAATCATTGCTTTTTTATACGTGTTTCCTATTCTTTCACCAAAAGCCTTTTCCTTTCCAAGAGGCAAAGACATAAGGGTAGAAGTGAGTGAGCCAGGACTGGAGCTCCTCAGGGACCTGCATCCCACATGGTCCTGCTTGGACATCCTCCTTCCCTGGCGCAGCTCTTTGGGTAAAGGTTTCACCACCTGCTTTAATTCCCTCCACCTTGAAGTCTCTCCCTAAACATCTTCCCTGCTCCCCATTTCTAGCAGCTCTCATTTTAGGGGGTCCCGCAGAAGGTGCCAGGTCCTCCCCCCCCAGCCCAGCTGCCATTTCTGGCCACCACTACAGCTGCTCTTTTGTTCCCACAGAGGGGGGATTTATCTTCTTTTTAAAGCAGGAGCTCATGGTGTGCCCCAGGGTGCTTTATAACACATTAGCATGCATGTGTGATTAAATCCCTCTTGGTATTAAGAGCATCACTATCTCCTCAGCTTGAGAGCAACAGAGCCCTTCAGTCTCTTTGGCTGCTCCAAACTGCTCATGCAAAGTCACTAATACCAAAAGGCAGTTGGCCACATGGTGGCATTTAAAATACATCTGCACCTAAACATTCGAATCTGATGTATTTTGCTTTTTTGTCATCCTCTAACCCCAGCTGTCCCTCTCACCTCAGTGCTGGGGCCGTCAGCTAACCTTGGTGAATGACAATGCGGTCCTCCAGCGAGGTGGAAACACTTGACTTTGCCTCCTGCCTTGATGCACTCCCAAAATACGCATTAAACGGCAGCATCATGTTTTATCACCTGACTGTTAAACCTCTTCATAGAGGGGTCTTTCCCAGCACCTACTCATTGTAGCTGTGGTTTCACAAAATTCAGGCTTATTTGGCTGCTCTCTGATGGTCTGGTACCTATAACTCTGCTCCAGGTTATCCCAAAGCACTTCTGAACACTTACCTCCACTTGGGTTGGTCGTAGCTTCAATTATTAAGCCTCATCAGCTGCTGCTTCACCTGAAGGGCCATGTTCTCCCCCTGCCTCCAGCTGAGGGGAGGATGCTGAGCAGGGGAGCTGGCCCTGAAAAGCCAGGGAGGCTCCCTGCAACCAGGAATTTGCATCAGCACTAAGTTTGGCAGACTGGTGTTGTTATTATTACTTGTGACACATTGGAGATAGTCATTGTGCATGCTAAGAATGAAGGACACATCTGGAGCAGCTGTGACAGAAATAGGTTGCCCGTGGTTTTGGCATTGTTAGCCCCATTACACAGAGGGAGAGCAGAAGTACCCCAGACTGGGAAGCACAGCTCCAAACCTTTTCTCCAGCCCAAATTCACCTACCACCAGGTTTCAACCACAGCTGGGTAAAGAGCAGGCAGAGAGCACTTGGTTGAGGTGGGGGGTCTGTGGGTTTGACCCACTCTCCACAATGCCAGCAGAGCCCAGGTGAACGGCCCAGAGCCCGGAGCACAAGCCAAGCCCTATCCCCAGGTCTGAAGGGCAGCAAGCACTAAGGGTCCTTATTAGGGATTTAAACAAAAGGAATTTTAATCTTCTTTTTTTTTTTTTTTTTCTAATGCCAGCATTTGAATGTGGGGGGATGGAAATCTTAACATGAAGCCACACACTGAAGGTCATGGAAAGGCAAGGCAGACATTGTCTTCCGTAATATTAAAAAGAAGACCAACCCTGCTGTGTCAGAGTGAAAAAATGAATACTTCTTTTGATTGGAAAGAAAGTTTCTCCATGCCCAGTTGCAGTGCGGCATTGCACAACGGAGACTGCTGCGGCTGGGAGCAAGGAGAATTAATTACTTTGCTTTTTGAAGCATGGGCTGCTCTGCTCTGCTGTGCCAGCTTCAAGAACGATAAGCGCTTATCCAAAGAGAGCAGTTTTGTCCTCCGGCACAGGAGTTTTGCCTTTCTAAATCGCAGGAGGCCCCTGAGTTTTCTGTTTTCTTCATACTTGGCTTGTGCTTGAGCCTGGACAGCACTGCTCTCTTCATGGACTCACAAGACACCAGTTTTATGCCATCCAAGGGACGGATGCTGGACCAAGCATCAGTGTTGGCCACAGTGTAATTGCAGTAAGCACCATCCCTGAGTGCTGGCTACTGTCACCACGGCCCACGGCAGCCCCATGGCACAAACACAGATTTATCTCCAAACTGCCTCCTGTCATGGGATTTTGCCTTCAAGGGCATTCCAGCATCTCAGCAAAGATGCGGTACACCTCTCTCTGAGCGAGCAGGCGGTAGGGTGGTGGCACTGAAGGATGTCTTCAGCACTTTGTCCTCAGTTGGGCAGCAGCAAGTCATGCTGCAGAATGGGCTTATTGATGATGTGTTTGGCCTTTCAGGGGATTGAAATGTTTTCTTGCATCTCTTACCCACTCCCCTTATTTGTTTATAAGGAGGTTGGTTTTTTTTTTAATACAAGTGACTTGGAAATTGAAGTCATACAGGTTGCTGAAGCTTTCCTCCTCTGCTCACAAATAACTTCCAGGTGGCCCTTGGCAGGAGAGAAATGGTTTCACTCAATAAAAGCACCACCCACCAGTTCAGGATAGCTGCAGATGCTGCTGCACTGACCTTCAACAAGCAAAAATCACACAGTGTTTAAATTTTCACCATAGTGTTGACACCCCTTCTGAAAAACAGCAATTCCCACCTCTCCCAGAGCCACTGTTTTTGAGGCCATCTGCAGCCTCAGCCTGCCAGAGTTGTAACTCCTAGCTCTCCTCCTAAACCCCACTTCTTGGCAAAAGCTGCTGATTTACCTAAACAGTTGCAAAAGAACTGAAGAACATAGGCATGGGGCAGTTTTTACAGGAACAGCTCCTGCTGGCTTGTTAACAGATTCTTCCAGTGACACTCCGTGAGTCTCATCCCAGTTCTCTGACGGTAGAGCCAAAAACAATGTCTCCTCAGCATCCTGCACGCAGTTTTGAAGTTCTTAATTCCTGCACAATGCCTGAAGTTCTTAATTCATCTTCAGAGCTTCAATAACGTTTTTTAAAAAATGTAACAGGCATAAGACTAAATATAAGAGCTACTTAGAGCTTATCAGGCTTTTACCATCCATTCCTTGATGCAAGCTAGAACTTCCTTACTTCCCATGCCTTGCATAACTGATTTTAATTTGCTGCTCCTGAACCACAGCGACCAATACGTAAGCAAGCCAACAAACAAACTCACAGAAAAGAACAATCATCATTTCTTTGGAATTATGTTCTTCCTGGATTATCATGCACAGATGGCAATTTCTTAACTGACACTTTTGCTTGTTCAGCTCTAGATCAATGCTTCAGATATGACCCAGACTACCAGCTTCTGAAAACCACCATCATTCAGATCGCAAGACAGAGGTACCAGGGTAGGGGAAAAGCAATTATTATATCTACATCCTATCTGTTGCAGCTGCTATTCAGAAAAGGGCTTGCAGATCCAGGGCACCAATATACTTCTTTCTTCCAACCTCCTCCTTTCCCACCCGTGTTCACTAGCTCTTTACTGGGGTTGCAGAACCATTCAGTAGCTGTTTTCTGGCAAACACGGAGCAAAGCTGAAGCCTGACACACAGTGGTATACTCAGAAATAAATGCAAGTGCACAGGACTGCCCTCATTTGGGCAACGTATGGTTTATGATTGTTCCCTGCCCAGCAAGGAACATCAAAGAGTAAGCAAGCTCACCTTTTAGCATTCATTTTAACACAGCTTGCAATTTTAAGATATTCCTCTGAAAGGGGAAAAGATTAAAGCTTTATAGGCCAGATAGTGAGTGATGTGGCCTACAGATTAATTTACACCTTGGGTCAGAAGATTAGCAGCAATACCACAAGGTATGCATCTTGCGTGAGTGATCCTGGTAGCAGCAACAGCATCAAGTTAAAGATCACCAAATACAACAGAGATGCTGTGTGCTGTCCTGCCCCTCGCTCTGGATGGAAGGGGACACACAGCCCTGCCCATGGGCTCTTCCAGGACAGAGAGTTCCTCTCGAGCTCCTCCACTGCCCAGCCCCCTGTGTTCCACTGAAGCCCCCCCAGAGGGTGAGCAGGAACAAGCCCATCTCCACTCATCAAAAAACAAATCAAGCCATACAAGCGGGATTGAATTCCCTCTGGCCTTTCAGATACGGAGACATCAAGACTGAAACTATTCTTAGATGGCCCTCCCCAGGGTAAGGATGCTGCCTTCATAGCCAAAGAGGTGCAGCTGCTTTCCTGCTTGCTACTCTTTTCCCTAGGTTCCTCCTGCTTTCCCTGCCTGTCAGCAACATGCCCAAGCATCATCTTTGGAGTATTTTTTTTTCCTTTGAACAATGCAGCCAGGGGTCATGATTAATCACAGACTTTTCCATACTTCATTTCCCTGCTCATTGCCCTGTGCCACTTGTTGAGAACCTTATCTTTATTAGCTGGTCTTATCATGACTCGATTACCCATTAACAGAAAGTCTCCTTACTCAGCAGGATTGCTATGATTGCATTGCTTTCGGCTTCAGAGAGCAGCTCTGTGGAGCGAGCCACCCCACTAGGAAGTTACTGATCTCATTTAAGATGCATGAGGGGACATGGAAAGCTGTAGGATGACTTTGAGGAACTGGCAGGAGCAGATTTAGAGGACAAAGCATTTCTATAGGGGAGCAAATGCACTAGCTTATGTTGTTTGCATTGGCATTAAATTACAGAGTCATTATTTGGCCCCAGTAAGCTGTGCTCTAATAGCAGCTACAGAGCTATCTGAGATCCTTCAGCACAAGGATTGCATCCAGCTAAAACATCCTCCTACCCACGTAGCTACTCAAGCAAATAATACAGCTGTAGGACCTATTGTTATCTGTCTGCTTTCAAGAAATTAGATGGATACAGTTCGTTCTTAAGAGATTTACTAGACCTTCAAGTGCAGTATCACCACACCATGTACACCTCTGATAGAGGATTTTTCTCCTTCAATGCTACTATCACCTTGCCCAGGAAGGTTAAATGGCATCAACTTTTATCAATTGCTCTTGGTTTTTCTTCTTTTCTTAAAAAATACATTACACAGAAGAATGCATTATTGGCAAAGGACAGAGTGATGGATGCAACAGAATGGGAAAATGCACCATTAGACATGAGAAAAGCTGTTTCTTAATGGATGGCTCTGCAAACCCCAAAAATTGATCTCTCATGAAAGCAATGGCCCATCCAAGGACTCCACAGCCTGGTGAGACCTCCCTGCACCAGCCAGTCCAGGTGAGAAGCGGGCATAGTTCACCATTTGGTTAATGATAGCTTCCCCTCTGCTTGTGAAGAGTGGCATGTCTGCAATGGCATGCCACCCCCATGGCCCTTTGCACTCCCCTCTGCTCCCAAAATAGCACGTCTGCATGGAGTGGCTCTGAGGAACAGAAACAAGAAGGTTTGAAGAACTCATTAGACACTCTGTTAACACAGCCGAAAAAAAAAAGGGTAAGATCGAAAGCACAAAAGCTCTTCTTCTGAAATAGCAGCAGCAGGCTCAAAAAGCAGTTATGGCATTTGAGGACGATTACTCTGAGTAACTAGTTACATTCATGAGACCATCTGAGAAAATAAGTAGCTGGTATCTAAAAAAAAAAAAAGGATATAAGCAAGGGAAGAGGTATTAAACTGGTTATTACCTACAGGGGAGGAAAAAAAAAAAAAAAGAGAGAGATTGGTAATTTACTGCCTGCATGACAGCCAATAGAGGAGGCAAGAAAAGATTATAAATTGCTACAAAACCAATATTGCTACTGGGCACACGATTTTACATATCAAGACTCAACTTCCAAAAATTATTTGGAGCTCTTCTTTATATACGATGGTTGTCACAGCAGGCAATGGATGAAGAGTCCCCACCACAGCCTGCTTGGGCTTTCTAAATTGATGAGGATTTACATTTTGCTGGTTCATCTGGTGATTCCTGTAAGCCCTCCCTGCCCCTGCAGAACACAGGCAGCAGGTGCAGGTACGATGCAGCAGAGCTGAGAATATCCCTCTTTTTCTTCCTGTGCTACTGTGGTACATTAAATTTGGCCCTAATTCTTTGAGTGCAGCTTCAGATCAAAAAAGAGAAAAGGGAGATTTAAATGAAATAATACTGCTCTAAATAAAAGTCAGACAGTAACTACCCCAGTAGGAAGCTTTCACCACATATGCAGAAACTCTCCACCCAGAAGCTACAGGCCCTTAAGCCTCTGCATTTAATCCTGCTCACAGGGCAAAGGAGATAGAAACCTGTTGACAACGACTCACATTAGGCCTTCTTCCAACATGCAAGTCCTATCTCAGGCAAGAGTCACAAAGACCAATGTTTTTTACTTATTGCATTGAAAAGCCACTTCTGGAAATGAAGGCTGCAGACCTGTTTTGTCCCAGGCAAAATAGCACACTCCAATTTCAGCTTTTAAGCTGAAATTTTAAGTTGATTTGAGCTCTAAAAGCAAACAGAAAACCCGTCGTATCTTCTCACCTAACTGAAAAGTCATTTTAGAAATAAAAACCAGAAGCACTTCAATCTCATCAGTATCATCCAAATGAAACAGTCTCATGTTGCAAAAACTCCCCCTACACACAGGCAGCTTCTTTCCACTGCTACTCCAGTGAAACGCACACATGCTGCAAGCACACACAAGTCTGCTCCCCAGCTGGGAACATTCCCTGCACACACACTGAGGTTTTGCACCTTTATTTTCAGGTTAGGAGCCACCTTCTTCCCTACAGCCTTCCGGAACAGCAGTTTACATCCCAAGAGGCTTCCCTGAAGCTCCCTGGGAAAGGGTCTACCCAAGAGGTGTCAAATCCAGGCCTTCTCAAAAGGATTCAGGCACATCTTCATCCTTGTCTGTCCTACTGCCTTTTGGGTTGTGCAACCCCACCAACTCAACACAGTCAACTAAGGAAAATCAAATAAAGCAAGCTGTGAGGTCACGTCTGATGCTATTCTCCTTCCTCTGAACTGTTCCCACAGGGGTTTTTGTGTGTTTAGGCACGCTGGTCTCCCTGGGAGCCCCTGCCCCTGGCTACATGCACTGTGGACTACCAGAGCCAAACCAGACCTTGATGCAGCTAGAGGAGGAGCACATTCCTCCCTGTGAACAAGTGAGGACTGCGCTTAGGTTTGAATATTGCTAAGACAGAGCTGCAGAGTAGGAAAAAAAAGTAAATATCGCTGTACTGCATGATCCAGAGCACTGCTAAGTCCTGCAAAATTTGAACTCCTGTAAAAAAAATTCACTCTCTTGCTTGTAAATCCTGACCAGTATCTTCTAAGTTTATCAGTCCTTGCAAGATGTAATGTTTTCTGAATTTACACAACAAAAGGGCTGACAGAACAATAAAAGTTCTTTATACCATCAGTTGCATAAAGCTTCAGGGTGTTCAAACTTCTTGCCACTGCTCCAGAATCTTCGCTGTACATTTTCAACATTGATTGGATTTTAATCTTAAATTACATACCTTGGGGAATGGTATGGGCAAGACAGAACAGAAAACAGGCCAAGACTAACCTTCCTACTTGTCTGTACATTAGAAAACCCAAACCCTCTAGCATCCAGGCTTTAAATCTGCTTTTAAGAAAATTAATCTGTATGTAAAAGCTCCTAAGGGCCTAGAGAAAAAGTCTTATTAGGAACAGCTGAGGGAACCAGGGCTATTTAGTCTGAAGACAAGGCTGACAGGAAACCTTATTGTGCTCTGCAACTACCTGAAAGGAGGTTGTGAAGAGGTCAGTGCTGGTCTCTTCTCACAAGAAACAAGTGATAGGACAAGAGGAAATGGCCTCAAGACGCACATGGGGTGGTTTAGGTTGTACATTAGGGCAAATTTCTTCACTGAAAGGGTTACTGAGCCTTGGAACAGGCTGCCCAGGGAAGCGGTTGAGTCACCATGCCTAAAACATGCCATGTGTTTAAGAGTCATGTAGATATGGTGATTAGGGACATATTTTAGCAGTTGACTTGGTAGAGTTAGGTTGATTGTTAGATTCAATCATCCTGAAGGTCTTTTCCAACATAAACCATTCTATGATTCTAAGTGGAAATATTGAAATATTAACATCAATTACAGTTAACTCCTTATCTTGAGCCCCTGCAACAAACAAGGCCAACAGCCATGGCACACACATTGCCATTTTCTTTCTGTAATTGCTAAAATTCTTTAACAATAATGAGCACAGGCAGTTCGGAGTCAACAAATAACTGCTTAACAAGCCAGATAACAGAGTGTTACAGGCACCTGCTCAAGGCTTCCTTCTAGCAAAAGGCTTATCCACGGAGTCTGGTTGCGGGTAAACACAAACCAGCATCTGGCAACAAGAAGACTTCTGAGTCTTCTCCTCTCCTGTGACTGTAAGTGAACTTCAGACCCAATTGCCTGCTAGAATTTTTACAGCACCAACAGTGCTTCATTAAGACAGTAAGTCTTAATGAAGACAAGTGCTATAAAAAGCCTTTCCTGTTAGAGATGGGGGCCTTTTGTTTTTAAAGGAGGCTGAGGGGTCTGTTGACGTTTAACTATGGCTGATACACTAACTTGAATGCAAAGGGAAACATCGCTGGAAAGAAACTTTCCACATTCAACTAGCTCCCGCAATGTGACCTTAATTCTGTGAAGAGATTTACCAAGCAGCTCGGCCAGCCCAAGGGTGGGCGCAGGCAGCATCCTCACACCTCTAGTTACAATGACAGATCAATGAAACCATTAATACAGGGATCCACCCACTGTCCTTCAATCCACGTCCAGTCCACAGACTGAATACACACACCTCTTTTAAGAAATAAATGTAAAAATTCAGATGCAAGAAGACTGCTTGTGGTGGTTTTGATTTTAAACACTGCCTCTAGTTGCCGTGATCTTTATCACAGGAGACTTACAACTGAGTAGTAGTCCAGAGAAACATGGCCTTAAGAGCTGATTTGAGCTTTAATGGAATTTCACAAGGGCTTTGTCCTTTGGGTGCCTGGGGAGGGAACAAAACAAAAAAACCAAACCACCTCCAGGCACCAGAATTAAGGTTTCATCACAGCGTTTTCCTCCCCTCCAACACTGAGGTTCTGCCGAGGCCTTGCCAGCATCCCAGTTACAGCTCCTTTTATGCAACTTTTGCTCACAAGTGTTGCAATCGCTCCTCCTAGATCATGTTGCAGATGATAAAAGGGTGAGCCACTGCTGAGAACAGAACTCCTTTCATCACCAAAAAAGTGCTTGAAAAATACAAGCAGCTGAGGTGTTTTCATCTTTTCAATTCTAGAAAGCAGCACTTCATCACCTTTCAGATGTAAGTACTTCTGCTTAATATGCATATTACATGTTTAACTTGATTAATAAAATTATGACAATGGACTCAGTTCTGAATTTCAAGTCACATTGTTACTGTCATCCATGGTAACATAAG
>JAVSBS010003078.1:16246-33013 GCA_033124195.1 Coracias cyanogaster
AATTGATCCATCATCCTAAGCCTCGCACAGAACAAGGGAGAATATGAATCATCCTCATTTTATGGATGCAGAACAGGATTACAAAGCCATTAGGTGACTCGCTGTATCAGAAGCTTCAGACTGTAAATTAGCGCATATCTCTCCAGCTCGCTACCTTAACCACCAAGGCAAAGCAGTATTCCTCCGATAAGGTACTCTGTGATACATAAACAGAAAGAACTCTTGTTTCATTGTAAACAATAAGCTATTCTGAAAATTAAAGCCTCTCCATTTTCCTAATGTGACACTTAGATGACAGAATGAAGCAACAGGTCCAGTTTCTCATTAAGTCACTGGCAACACCACATTATTGAGTTGTGTTGAGAGAGGAGCTGTTGCCAAGACAAAACGATAGGAACGAAAGATGAAGCATTTCAGAAGCATTTGATTTCATATTCCTGGCTCTTCCACCGACTCTTTATGCAGCTGGAGCAAAAGCAAAAGGCACACACTTGCCACGCTGTTCTATCTGGTGTATTTAGTACGGATCAAGACTTTTCAGTTCAAAGAGCACAACAAACTCACACAGTGCCTTCTGTACCAAGTCCACGATTTTCTTGGTGCCTCTACAATAACAAACAGGAAAAGTCCAGTCAGATGAACAATGAGGACCAGAAGAGTCATTCAGAGGATGTTCAATGTGTCTCCAAGTCAGTTAAGAGCCTCAAAAGAAATTCTGGCAGCTGTGCACATCTGGCTGGACAGAAGAGGGTATTGCAGAATACCAAGCTTACCCCTGGAGAGGTGATCTCTATCAATCTCACAAAGCTTGAGGGTGAGTAGAAGGATACTTCCTCCCAGAGGACAATAAAGGATGAATAATCAAGTATATACAAAAAAGTCTGTAAAACGGTAATAGCCCAGGAAGCCTGTCAAAACTCACTGTGATAAACAAAGAAAATGCCTTTACAGTTTTGCAACCGATGAGAGCAGACAAGACTCCCACCTAAAAGCAGGTCATTTTCTTGAGTACTTTTACCAACAGCAGGAGGTGGTGTCACAGTGCGGCTGTCAGACATCCCCCACAGAGGTGGGGATCACAAGGCTTGTCTTAAGCTGAAACATAATTTAGCGCAACAGAGACAGTAACAGAGATTAAAACTTTAATTTAAAACTTTGCCAACAAAAATTGATTACAAAAAGGGAAATTATCTGTACAAAATAAGAAAGGAGGTACTCGTTTAACAAGAGACTGCCATTGTCAGTGTATGCAGGAGGACAAACAGAGCTTCAGGTCAGGTGACAAGTGAGAAACGAACAATCGAGCTCATAATACGGAATTCTGAAGTGAGTCTTCCATAAACCAAAGTAAAATGACCTGAAGCAGCTCAAAAGCTAATCAAGACTTAGCAGAAGTCTACCTTCCTTGCATACCTTTTCCTCTTAGCTTAGAGAAGGAGGATGTACTAGAACACAAGACCCAGCACAGTGCACTGGGCCAGGACAAT
Source organism: Coracias cyanogaster (assembly GCA_033124195.1). Classification (NCBI taxonomy): domain Eukaryota; kingdom Metazoa; phylum Chordata; class Aves; order Coraciiformes; family Coraciidae; genus Coracias; species Coracias cyanogaster. Next base: position 17,734 of record JAVSBS010003078.1, read on the forward strand.
GACTTCTGCCATGCTTCCCTCTCACTCCAGCCTTTCTTCTGTACAAATATTTTCTGCTATTTGAGCGTGCTAGAGTTTTAGCTGAATCAAACTATTGTATCTTCACATAAAAGTTAGGTTCTGACTCAAAATGAAGACAAATGCTTTGGGGACAGTGATATTACTATGACTAAAGAGTCCAGCTGCATCATGACTCCTATAAAAACGATGCTTCTCAGACTTTTCAAGTTAGCATCAAGCAGCAGCTGTCGGTGAACGACAGATTAGTATTTAGAACACTGCAGTCCTCTTTCCTACCTAGCATTTTATACGAAGCGACAAAAGCATCTCTAAAATTTATCACTGAACAGACAAAAATGGCAGGTGATTTCTGAACTCCCAGTTCCTATAAAACCTAAGCACACAATACGATCATTACCAGTTTTCTACATTTTTCCACAAGCCAAATCAACAAAATTGAGTTGCAGTGAAGAAATGGAGCATGCTTTTTTTTTTTTTTGAGCAAGCCAGCCACAAACTTCCTGTCTGGGTGCTTATTTTCCAGTCACTTTCACATCATGTAGTATTTACATGTTTTTAAACCTTCAGAACCCAGGTTTAGTGAAGAAACAAAGTAGTAATAAAAATGTTTTGGCCCAGATTCACCTCACCTGCTAACAGATACCTGAGATACCCAAGTCGGGGCAGAACAGCCAGTTAAAGACAGACAAATGCTGTCTTTAACCAGTAAAGACAAACAAATGCTAAAACAAATTCAGAGACTTCAATCTCATCCTAGTGATGACGCTCTTCTTCCTCCAACTATAAACCAAAAAGCAGGCAACTATATTTCGACTTAGAAGCCTTGGTTAAGCTTAGAGGAATTGCAGTCCCAGCTTAAGGATTGGCATTTACATGAACCTAAGCCCTACCTTGCTCACTGGCAGCTCCCACCTAGGGAAGTCAGGGACAGCTACCTTTAAGAATGCTGTGAGACATGCGTGAGTCCTCCGTACAGCTGGGAAAGCCGAGATAAGTAAGAAGTTTGCTCAAATCCATGCGGTGAGTCACTAACAAGCTAGCATTACAGCTTCCTGGATCTTAGCCATGTGCTCTGCCCACAGGAACCCAGTATAAGGAAAACTGCTGTACAGAACCATTCCCTTTTCCATGTCAAGAAGTTGTACCAAAAAAGTACAGGTACTAATAAACAGTGTACATCATGTCTTATTTGACAATGAAAGTCCTATAGTAAAGCAATCTGTTCTATTATATCTTGCCTCCGGAAAAGTTTATTTCCAGCTTTGATTCTTTGATGTCTTAAAGCTTTTAAGAGGAAGTTGAAGATTCAATTAACAAACATAAAGCTGTAGTCAGTACCCTTTACATTAAGCACAATGATATGTTACATGTTCTTGTTTAACTAGTATTTGTGCTACACAAGTTTTGCAATCAAAATAGAAACCTTGAAGCCAAGAATTCATATATGGTCTCAATGAAGAAAACCAAGCCAGAAAACTTCAGTTTAAACAGACCAAGCCTTTAACATGCCATAAAGAGTTCATAGATTCCAATTCTGTCAATATGTTATTGCCATTTCAAACAAAAGCCCTCTTACCCTTAGTCTTGCCCAGCCCATGCTGTAGCAGTTAGGACAAATGCTGCACGGCAAGAAAAAAAGAAATCCCCTTAGTAGTGAAAATGAAACATTTGCATTTTGCTTTATGAACGCAGCAGAGAGATACCACTTCAGTAATGTTTTCAAAGACCCTGGGACTTAAGCGCAGCTCTTGAAAAAGTCAGCTTCCTAAACTTTGGGATTAGTTTGATCCATTTGCCTCACACTGGATTCTTACCTTACGACAGTCAAAGCTTTTAACATACCAGGCGAGACAGAACACCATTTGCTTGTTCCATCACATCACGGAACATGATGGCATAATGGATGCCTGTTGCAACAGACAATACTGTATAAAGAAGGCTTTTTTAAATGGCAGAATCAAACAGGACACTACTGGCTAACCTGGAGCATGACCTACATTTTTCCCCTCTGGAGTTTTTAATTATCTCTTGAACCACAAACATTCTTCCTAATCAGTCAAATCCAACTACAGAGAGCTCAGCTCTTAAGCATGCTCTGCACCAGGAAGGATCGGTCCTACATCCAATTAAAACCAAGGAGTTGCTGTTTTCCAAGGCAGGAGTTCTTCACTGGTCGCCTAGCCGGAAACCCTGGCCCCAGTTGTGTCTTCCACCACCCTGCTGATCTTCTGCAGCTCTTCTCATGCTAGCGGGTGGGACACCAAACCCTGACACTCCTCCTCTTCTGTTTGGCAGCCAGCGGTACCTAGGACAAAGGACAAGGAGAGAGTTTGAGAAACAGCTGTGACTTGGGGGTAAATGCTAGACTACTTTTCCATGCACTTCTTTTAGCTACTAGATTTTGCAATAAAACTGGCTTTTCACAGCAGTACTTCACAGAATTCTTCCCAAATCTAAGCCCTCAGCACTGAGAAATGGGAATTGCAAGGAACTCCCATCTCTGGGATATGGTTAGATACAATAATCCAAAGACAGGGAGAAATCGCACATAAAGGAGTCTCATTATCAAGACTCAAGGCTGTGATACAAACCTAATTCCTCTACCTTCTTCCCCCTTTCTTTCAGAGGAAATAAAAAAATCCAAGTAACTTCTGAGCATATCTCTCTCTTCAATAGTTGCAAAGCTCCTGTTATGACAACATCTAACCATCTCCCTGCTCTCCAAGTAAACATTCCTGGGAAACTGAGGACCAAAGAGACTAAGGGAAACAGACTCAGGCAACTAGCTGCTCTGAAATCAAAGCTCAGGTGACTTTGCCAGAGCAAATCAGAGCTGTAAGACTTGATCATCCAATTCAGGCCACCATCTAGAGTGATCTGAAATACAGCTTCTCCATTTTGCAGGAGATGCCATCAACGCAGAGTCATTTCAGCTCTGTAATAGTTCCACTGAGCTCCTGCAAATCCCTTCCTGAATTTGGCCCCAGACAAAATCCAGATTCCTTTCTGTAATAAATGGTCCTGTATCAAAAAAAAAGTGCTTCATTACTGTATTAAAATGTATCTGTAACTCATCACAGCATCTTTTTTTTCACAAAACATTACGGTAGAAAGGCAGAATTTAGGCTTTTGTAGAGCTATTTGCAGTACTTCTGTTCGTACTTCTCAAACATAAAGAAAAATTAAATACACATGCAAGGAATCAAGAGAATTGCACATAACCAACAAAACTGGTGGCAGTTTGAGAGCTGTTATTACCTTGAGAGACATTTTTAAAAATACATTTTGTCTTCTAATCTTTATGAAAAATTAGATTTACCAGAAGGGCTTGCAAACACAGAAGTAGAATATAAAGCTTCCCCATTCATTAAAACTTGTACAGAAAGCATAACTGTAATTCAACTTTTCATCTTCTAATTAACATCTTATCCTATAAAATGGGTTAAATGAGTTGTTAACTACGAGAGGGAATATTTACAACCCAGAAGGATGAGGACAAAAGGCAACTGAAACTATAAACTTCAGCTTCTGATTTCAGTGCCAAAACAATGAACATATCACAAGTAAAAGCACTTTAGAAAACAAGACCTTCAGTCTCAAAGTGACTGGTGTAGACCGCAAAGCAGGACACGTATTATAGTCCTGAACAAGTCTAAAACGGACTCCTATTATCGTTACAGGTTGCTGAACTGGTAGTTACTGTAATGATATGTGGAAATACAGATAAAAGATCATTTACAGGAAAAAACAATTTTCAGTAATATCATTTGATGAATCACAGAATGCCACGGATTGGAAGGGACCTTGAAAGATCATCTAGTCCAATCCCTATGGCAGAGCAGGATCTCCTAGATCAGGTCACACAGGAACGCGTCCAGGCGGGTTTTGAATGTCTCCAGAGGAGACTCCACAACCTCTCTGGGCAGCTTGTTCCAGTGCTCTGTCACCCTTACCGTGAAGAAGTTTCTTCTCATGTGGAACCTCCTATGTTCCAGCTTGCACCCGTCAGAGAGTTCTCTTTACTACAACTCAATTCACTAGCAGAACTGTGACTTCTAGCCTTAAGAGCGAGCAAAGGACACAAACCATCCATAGGAGTAACAAAGAACTCGCACATGGGCCATTTACAAGAAACCTGATATTTCCGATGACTCAGCAGCACAGTCAGTATCAGGGTCTGAGGCAGCTTGATTTAGCAAAGTATTTTACACCTTAGACTCCCAGCAAATACATGTCTGATGAACAATACAGAAAACTGGACCAAACAGTGATCTGAAGAATAAAGCCAGCTTACAGGAACTGAGGTGTGGACAGAAAATTCCTTCCTCCCAAATCCATTGGATATTTAAACATTAAGAAGAAATACAGATGTCCAACCAGATTTCCTATCAGCTCATTGATGACTCTGCAAGGCAAAGCAAAAGCAACTGTTACACATGCTGTCTTCTCTGAAAATAAATGAGCGATAATCTTCTGTTGGTTACTACTGTTCACCTGCCACGGGCACTGCCAGAGCCGTGAGCTACACAAAATTTCCCTTCTCTTAGCATTTTGCAGCCATTTCTTTAGAAAGGCCAGCCTTCAGTGCCAACACATCAACAGGCTGTTCCACCCTCCCTTCCAAGCCTTCTCTACAGTCTGCACTAAAAATGCAATTAAATACTTGTTTACATGAGGGAATTAGACCGTACAGCTATTACTGTCTAAAATAATAGCCTGCGGAGCTTGAGAAGTTACTGCTGTTTTCAGTGGACAACCTGTCTCCCACTGTACTGAACTGTTTTGTTCCCAGTTTTGCAAGAACACTGCTGAATAGAGGCCCTTGAGTATCTTCCATCATGCATAGAAACAGCAGGTATCTAACAGCAAGCACTTTTCTCAAGCGACAGATGAGTCAGTAGGAGGCACAGCCAGAAAGGGAAATTTGGTTTTGCTGTACCATCTCCTCCTTTCACCCATCAACCATAAAACTTGTCACTGTCACTAACTGTGTTACAGCGGCACCAAGAGGCTCCAGCCAATGCAGGACCCAAGGCACCAATGAGAAAGACCATGCACAGAGGGGATTTCTGCATCATGGAGTTCAGTCAAAGAAACCCAACACAGACCAGCAGATTCAGCAAGTGCTAATATGGCACTCTGAGCTTGTTACTGCCATCTTCCCTTGTTTCACAAGCTGAAAAAACATCACACTGGGCAAGGGGCAAGTCTGTGAGGGAAAGAACTAACAGCACTATCCGAAGCCAGATAAATTTGTTTCTAAAATCAGTAATAATGGCTGGGATGACATCTTTCTTGAATGTGCACTATTCCTTTATTAAGGAAAAGGCCTAATGTATAGATTTACTAGAAAGTAAACCAAATTCTTTTTACTTTCCCCTCACCTACATTCTCTAGTTCTCACATGCAGATCTCCCCTTTGTTTCTATCTTAAGCGAACAGCATGTGGACCACAATGCTCAATCTGAGCATTATCAAGTCAGATTACACAGCTTTAAGCCTCTTATTTTAATATTGCTTCTAAGTTCAGCCGAAAGTTCAACAGCTGTAAAAGCTTTTATAACTTCAAATGGGCCGCATAAGGAAATACATACGATCCACCAATGATGTAGTTGAATCCCAGAATAACCCATGGAAGGTAACAAGCCTGAAAAAGAACACAGCGGAGACAGAGTTTAAACTATAAATTAGGGGCATAAACCTGCTCAACTTGCCACTACACTAGTAAGTGTGATTATAATCTCAGTGTTTTAGGCATTACAGAAATTTCGATACGTTAACCTAAGCAGACTCTACCTAACAAGGTAGGACATTGCAATCTGAGCGACTACTAACATTTCTAGACAAATGACACTCATTTAAACACTAAGTAAATGCGCCTCTTGCGCTCTATGTTCCACAGCAAGATTACATCTGAAACAAAGACCTAATAGCTCTGATTTTGAAAAAGTCTGGAAATAACGATCAAAAGAGTTTTTGCTACAACATCTGGCAGAAACAGACAAGATTGCACAGGTAAGAACAATTTAAAATATCAACATTTTGTCTCCACGATGCCACTACATTCAGCTTTTATCCAGGTTAATGTTTACCAGGAATTTTTTCCTCTTTTCAGCCCAATGAATTTGAGTTGTTAGGACATCTTTTCAGTAAAGCCACATTGGGTGTCACCCTATGGAGTATCGTGAAGAAATTTGTCTTTGCGGCATCTCAAGGAGTATATAGCTGTGTGAAGGCACGGGGCATCTTTAATTAGATAACATATTTAATACCCCTTCATGTGCATCTTCTGGGCAGCAACCTTTCCAATATCCTGTATGACATACCTTAAATCTTGTTCCAAACCAGAACGATACAATCATGTCTCTGTTCAGCTGGGCCCACACATAAAGTACTGACATAATGAGTGGAATCATCAGCAACTGCAATGTTAAAAAAAAAAAAAGTCAGAAAGTTACCATCACTTTCACAGAAGCCCAAGAAACTTGGAAGAGGCAGCAGGAGCTATAAGCTTCAATAATGGCTTGTACATGACACATCAGCAAAATCTTTAAAGACTGCCCCAGAATCTTTGTCATCATGTGTCACGGATCTGTTCAAAGGCTATTGAGAAAGCTGAGCAGGGGAACCTGCTCCGTCGTTCCCTTCTGCCAGAGCATGCCAAAGCAAAGGGCTCCAACTTGTACCAAGTGCAAGAGCAGCTATGAGCTCCTCTGCTCCCAGCTGCTTGGTAGCACACCTACAGCAGAGCCAGTGGCATGTTTGTGCAACAATCATTTCCATTCCCAACCCAGGGCACTAATCCAAACGCGCTCATCTGGGGCTAAGATAATATGCCAGATGAAGCTTTACTCCAACAAATTGCCAGCTACGTTCCCCCTCAGAGCATCACAGAGGGGAGATGCACCAGTACATCACCATTTCAGATTACTGCAGCCAGCCCTGGCAAAGCCACTTAGAGCTCAGAGTTAACCTATGCTCCATGCCAGGAGATGAGACTGTTTCAAACACCTCCTTACTCTGGCTACATATTAGCTGATTGGACTATTTCCAGCAAAACAAATATGAAGTGCTATTTTAGCTATTTGCTGATTTCTAAACTGCAGGCAGACTGTGCCAGCCACGTTTCCATGAACTGGTTTAACGCTACAAACCAGCTTGTGTGTTTGGAAGGGAGGCTAAAACTCAGCCCTTCTGGGATGGCACTATTTACCAGGTTCCACGGCAAAGCTGGGCAGACCAGCCTCAGTCCAGCCTTCCCCAAGCCCAGTGGTACACCAGCAGTTTGACTCATCACACAAGCACCTTAAGGTCTTTATTAAAACCATTTCTATTTTACTAGAAAAACAAAGTAATACCAAATTTTTTGAAGTATCTGACATGAGAATAGAGGCCCAGCTATCCTACTCCATCTTCTCACTTTCAAGCAAGCTACTCAACATAAGCAAAAAACCTTATTTCTAAGAAAACTACATCTGTACATCAAACAACTGATTCTCTTTTCAGCAATACTTTGTATGCAGATATAAAACCATTTCGACTACCTTTTTAAAAAGGTACTTAAAATCAACACCATCAGTCTAAAATCTACACAATGTATGGGTATAGGTGACTTCAGCATGCTTTTGAAAAATTTTGTGGTGTCTTCCTCAAAAAAAAATTTAAGTGCAAAGTTACTGGCAGTTCTTAACAGAACCCCATCCTGACAGCAGATGCATGATCACTACTTTTGTCTACCAGGGGAGCCTGATAAGTGATCTAATAAATGCCAAGGTAACATTGTACAGAATATTAGAGATATTGGTGCAGGCTTTGGGTGACGGGGACAGAATAAGATAAGGAGAGGACAGCAGAGGCAGGCTGAAGACATGCAGTTACCTGGTACTCTGTCATGTCCAAGAAACACTCCCCCATTTCCTCCCCTAATATTTGGGGAGGATAAGAACTACCTCACTGAAACTGGTTCTTTAGACTACTACTTTAATTTTCTTGTATGGATTTCGCACTTCACAGTTTTGATCTGAGTTTGAAGTCGCATTTTGCACAAAAAGATCTTCTGTTGGCATTTAAAAGGCACAATAAACTTGAGAAGACTCAGGAACCCAAAAATCAATTTTAGGTAAGAAAGTTAAGAACGCAGATCCACATTCATTAGAAGAAACAGTGCATAGGTGACATCTTCTGTCCATTTTAGTAAAAGGCTGATCACCTCCTGACTGCACAGAGACAATTTTCACTCTGACTCCCTAACTCGTTTAGGAGTGGCATAGTCAGATTACAGGCTTGTGACCTTAGCTGAGGCTTTCCCAAACTAAAAAACTAACAAAACACACACAGCAGTCCATTTTGATATAAACTAAACTAGCCTGGCTTAACCACCTGCTGCAGTTATGTCGATAATGCTCTCTCTAAAGTCATTCAGAGGCCAGAAAGCGCCGTAAGATTGTTATTTAAGAAATGCCGTAAGATTGTTATTTAAGAAACTGCCCTGCACTTACCTGCATGTCCATTGCCAAGCCAGTTATCTGTCATTGCACCATTAAGGAAAACACAGCAAAACCTGATAGTAGAACGACACAAAGAAGCTGCACACACACTGAACACAGATGTAAAGGCCTTTAATGTTTAAAATTAAAACAACCTTTCTGTGTAGTATTAAGTTAACCACTGAAAAAAATTAAAAACCTCCAATGACCTAGAGACTTACACACTTAGTTTCAATCACTGCTTTTCAGTAGCCTTTCAAGCCTTTCAGTAGCTCAAGCCATCACTGCAAGGTCTGACGGATGCATTGGGCTTCCCTCCATGATGAAACTGGCCAACTACAAATTCAGTCAGTCCTTCCATAAAAGCATGTTACAGGTTTAACAACTGGATTCTTTCATTCATTTTAAAAAAACTAAAATATTGGGTTTTTTCTAATTAAAGAAATACTAGATCATAAAAAAAATATCAATAGCTTGCCCCTGAGTCAGAGAAAATAAGTAATTTCTTAAAGGGCATCTATGAAGTCTTTAAATATGACTCTCCTGCCTTGAAACCCAAAGGTTCAATACTTGCTGTATTAACTTTGGAGTAGAAACAATTGCTGAAGATCTCTGCTATGATAAGAATGCTTTTAACAGTTCATGAATGTACATAAAATGGCACAAAGCGCTTTCCCAGATCATACATTCAGATTACTCCTTACATCATATAGGAAACAAGCAACTGAAAGCTTTTAAATGACCAGTTTGAAAGTCAAGTCACAATAGCTCACAGCTAACAACTTGCAGCCACGATGAAGCTGATGGTTTGCTTAACAACGAAACTAAACCCACATTGTTTTCCTAGTTACTGCTGTAGCTCAACAGGAGGAGCAGGAATAGCAAATCCCTCCTGGAATGTGACTAGAGATAAGTTAATCTATTGATAAAGGCAACAGTATTTCTACATAGTGTTTAGATACTGATGTCACTGCTCCCCTTTTTCCACATGCTGTGCCACTGCAAATTGCTACAAGGAGCAGCAACAGCACAGACAGAATAGGAGCATCTCCAAGCATGGATATACTACAACCTCCCTTGGCAACTCGTGCTAGCGTTTGACTGCCCTTACACTTAAAAAGGGGGGGTTGTACATTTAACGGAATTTTCTGTGCTGCATTTTGTGCCTGTTCTCTCTTGTCCCACCACTGAACACCACTGAGAGAAGTCTGGTTCCATTTCCTTTACTCCCTCTCCCATCAGGTGTTTATCCACATGGATAAGACCCCCCTGACCCTCCTGTTCCTGTTTTCTGGGCTGCACAATCCCAGATCTCTCAGCCTCTCCTCATGTGACAGATGCTCCAACCCTTTAATGATCTTCATGGCCCTTCACCGGATTCACTCCTGTATGTCCACGTCTCTCTTGTACCTTGGAGCATGGAGTTGGATGCACACTCAGATCAGATCAGATGCAGATCAGACAGGAGCAGTTACCTCCCTCAACTTGCTGGCAATGCTCTGCCTAATGCAGCCCAGGAGGCTGGCGGCCACTTTGGCCACAAACGCACATTGCTGGATCACAGTCAACTTGGTGGCCAGCAGGACCCCCAGGGCCTTTTCTGTCAAGAAGCTTTGCAGAGTGTCAGTCCCCAGCCTGTCCTGGTAACTGAGGCTGTTCCTGCCCAGGGGCAGGACTCCACACTTCCCTTTGCTGAGCTTCATGAAATTCCTGGCCAGCACATTTTTCCAGCCTCTCAAGATTCCCCTGAATGGTAGCACAACTATCTGGTCTGTCAATGACTCCTCCCTGTTCTGTATGCAAGGCCTAAAAAAAATTCAAGTAGAATAGCACAGCTCATGGAAAAACTGCTTCCCAGAAGTCCCAACCCAACAAGCCCTGCTGCTTCAGGAAGCTGCCTCAGTGCAGATATCACAACACTGCTTTCACAGACTCACCTGACTTCTACTCAAGCAGGTAAAGGATCTCTCCACGAGGTACCCCAGAATTTCCAGCTCAGGGAATGGCAGAGATCAGACCTGTCTGCACATGGCAGCTTAAACACAGTAAATCCACTCTTAGTCCAGGCAGCGAGCCACAAAGTGGCCAAGTGAAGCAATACAGCAAACACCACAGAAGCTCATGCAGCACGAGCTGAGCTTTATCTAAGCAGAACTCCAGTCTCCAGATTACAGATTACATACCTGTATTAACGCATTTGTTAGCGTCCTCCCCGCAAGCCACATGCTACCTTTCCAAGAAGATTAAAAAAAAACCCAGAACTTACCCATGAACATTTGCTACATTTAAAAACTGTTAGTTGCTAAAACTTTATCTTTGAATGTAGTTCAGGCAGATACAGGAGAATCAAAATACTCTAAAGGTGTGATGATGAGCAAAAGGATACAACAATACAGATCCAGTTAAATAGGAGCATGAACATGTAATCTGCTGGCCTTCCATCAAAAGCCCCTGTAAATAAAAAAAAAAATTGTTAGCAAAGGCACTGAAATCTTGATAAGAAATTAAGACTTTTTTTTTACTTTTAGGAATTTAAGAAAAGCTCAGTTAATAATAGTTGCCCTACATGCAGTCTGTGGTTTAAAATTTGTATTTCTATAATTTTAAATGGCCTTACAATATAACAGGATCAAAAATTAAGACATTCAGCCTACTGCATTAAGTGCACACACAGCAGCTCTACTTAAAAAACACCACACAATCTGGAGATAAATGGTTTTAACTTCATGAGACTTCAAAATGGAGTTGGACCCTGTCCTTCTGAAGAAGCTGCCAGTTAGAAGCACACAATAAGGAAACACACTCGCACAGCAAAAGCAGAGGCACCAAGTTTAATGATCGAGTCATTTGAAAACCAGCCCTTAATTAGGCAAATCGCATCCTCTTTGCGTCATCTACTCAGACTCAAGAGATACGACCGTTTTTACACTCTAAAAAAATTAGCGTACATCACAAGGAGGGTGCAGATGTTCAGCGCATTCTGTTCCTTCTCCTAAGCTGAACTGCTTGCCTAAATTCCCATTTCAAACATGTAAGTGTTTTTCAGGACAATGGAAACAAACAAAAAAAAGAGTAACATTCCCTGCAGGTCTCACTAAATGAAATTATCTTTAGATGCCCAGTTGAGTTTGGGACCTGGCAGAGAGAAGGGTTAAAAACCAAAACTCCCAACGATTCCTTGCAAACATGAAAATCATAAACTCTCATTCCTGCAAACTTGGTAAAAAGCTGGCACTGACCCCAGTGTCTAAGCAAGTCTCCTGTCAACCTTCATACAGACCCAAGCAGGCAAGGAAAGCCTCAGAATACTGCTGACACAGAGTCACAAACGGTCACAAACACAGCACATCATGAACAAGCTGAATTACATGAATTAAACATCAAATTGCCTAGAGAGAAGGCCACTGCTTAACGTTAGTGCTATTTGGCTTCCTACAGCTACTTTACATGACCCCCAAAATTTAAAGAAAATCTATTTTTAAGAGTTAGCTTTTTAGAATAACCAGAGTAACTCAGCCTATGTAAAACAAAAATGCTATTTTAGTCATTTTAAGTTTGTTATTTAAGTTCATCCATGCAAGTTACATGACAGGGAGAGGAGGGGGACGGATAACCAACAAAACATGTTGAAAAATCTTTTGGAAAGTTTTGACGTTGAAGAACTACATAAACTGGAGCTTTCTTCTTACTGTTGCCATTCAACAAATAGAAACAAATAAAAAGAGGAAGCTGACTAACCTTGTAGAAACCTCAGCACAGGAATTCCTCCAGAATGGGAAGAAATCAAAGCCAGTATTATTCCCCTAAAGCTTTTCACTTCTCATTATCTATGAAATGACTAACAAAACAAACTACTTAGGTTGATTTTCCAACTAGTATCTAAGAAAACTGAGCTATGGACTGCCAAAAAGCTCAGCAGAGAACCGAGGTGAGCTCAAGCCCACTGGGTCCTTCAGTAGGGTGCTGGGTATAATCCAGTCATGGTGGAAGAGCTGCAGACTCATGATCTCATCATTCATACTGCTGGGGAGTGAACTCTGCTTATTCTGCCTTCTCTGTTGATAATTTGTTACCTTCTCCAACAGAAACAAAACAAAAACACATCCATCCATCTCCTTTTCCTCAGGAAGGTAGGGGTCAGCTTGTTAGGAAAGCATAAGCACAGTAAAAAATACATGTACATCTTAGACAGCTAAATTTGAAGCTAGTATGCAACACTAGCGCATCTCAAAACCCACATACAAGCCTGAAGACAGAAGCTTCACCCAGTTTCACAGACAAAAGGAGGCACAGACCCACACCAATTTCCACCTGTAAACATACTATCAGCAACTTCTACCTCTTCACTTCCAGAAGGATTCAAGTCTTTTTTTGTAGAGGAAGGACAGATCTAAACAAGAACTTCATTTATACCCAGACAAATGACCATAATATAAAAGAAATGCAGTAATTCAAACCACAACACAGCTGACTTCCCAGTTCCGAAATCCACATGTTGTACATTTTCTTGTGAAAGAATAACTTCGTTTCATGAGACTTCTGCCACAGCATACACAACTACAGCATTTTGTAAATTAATGTACAACCAGTGACATCTTATAATTTGCATTTATTAATCAGGAATTCTTAGTACACGTAGGTTTGCACAGTGGAATGTCGTAAGCGCCAGTACTCTCACATGTTTATAATCTACTGCAGACAGGCTCAAAGAGGAGGAACCATTTCTAGCAATTAAACTACTAATTACTTTCACTAAGAAAACAATAAAATACAATCTGGCACCACTCCTCCCTTTCCCTGCTACTCTACTTACAACTCAAAAGGGATTCCACAATACTCTCTGGATGACAGGTTTACCGGGGGCCTGCTCTGTCAGGCCACCTCCCAAACATCTCCTTGCAATGCATTTTCACTTACAAGACTCTATTGGAATTACATCGAAATTTTTGTTCATAAAGGCTTTCAGGAGGAGCTTGGCTTTGCAAATACTTTATTTGCTTCAACTGAAACAATTTTTGTCTATCTTTAATGAACTGCGCAACGCAAAATGAAACCAGTTTTGAAGTTACAGTGTAACAACAATCTCTTTTTTGAGATAAATGATCCATTATCTGACCTCCTTTCTTCCACTCAATTTTTCTCCCCTAACCGAAAATCCAACTAGTTCCATAACTTTTTCACAAAGATAAAACTGTCATTGTTATTTTCTCAAGATGGATATACCCATTATTACATATGCTCTATTATCCTTACATGCTAAAGGACATCAGATACCAGAAAACAGATAATGTCATCTTTAATCTCTAACCCTCATTTCCTGAAATCCAACAACTAAAAGCACCAGGCCCTGCTAGTGAAAGAAGTGTCAAGTTCAAATCCTAAATGAACAGGCTCCCTGCCAAAGCGAAGAAGGCGCCAGGCACAGAAAACCAGTTCTCAGAGCAGTTTCCCACTGACCAAAATAAGTGGGCACAAAGAGGAGCCATCTGTCTCAAGTCTCTCTGAATCAGCCACAATCTCATCGCCACAAACATTCCCAACAGAAGCTGTAGCTGACGATGCTTTGTCCCTATCAGCTCTGGAAAGGCTTCGCCATGTGCATACAACTTAACAGATAACATACCTGTTTCTAATCGTGATGAATATTGATACAAGAAATACAAATTCACCAAGTAGAGAAATCCTGTTCCAGGTCCCACTGGGAAGAAGAAAGTTGCTGTTATTGGCCGCCAGATCTGTGCAGATGAAAAGAGGAAGACACATTTATATACTGTAGAATGAACCCATACGCTTAAGTCTTTTATTTTAATTTGTTATCAATTACTTGGAAGATCAAGGAGGAGATTAAAAACAGCCCAAGTATCAGTTACTGCTGTTTCACCAGCTTTTACATGTGGTGTTGTTTTTTTAAATCTGATAACCAAAGCTATTAAGATTATAACAGAACCCACAAACTTCCCAGATCGCTTCCATCGCATCTTTACAGTATTAAGCCTTTATTGCAGTGCAAAAGCGATATACTTGCAAGGTTGCTACCCTGTTCTAAAAGCATCCACGCAAAACCTGTTCTGACCTGCTGTACAGAGACAAAGGAATGCAAACAATGGCCTTCAGCATACCCCTCCAGACACTACACCCTGCTCTGAGCACTTTACACCTGCTTCAGAGAGTCTCTCAAATATCAGTATAGGGTGCAGCCAACCACGTGGCAGCATACAGCAAGGACAGAAAATGTCTGGCCATTTATGAATGGGGTCTTTAACCCCAGCTTTTCCAGATAGAGTATTGGGATCGTAAACGTCACAGTTCCAGAAGGAAAAACAGAACTAGACAAAAAACCAGTAATTTAAGCTACTGAATTTTGAGGGCAATACATGAGACACACTACAGATAGAGCTTTCTTTTTATCTTTTTTTTTTCACTCATTCTTTTTCACTGAAGATATAATGAGTACATATAGTAGAAATATAAAGGTTGGGATCTTCTCCTTCCCGTCCAATGGGTGCTCTCCTGCATGCCAAAACACTATAACCTCCCAATGCAAGGAAAAAGACTATGTCCAGCACCCGGAAACACCACACATCTGAAAACTCAGGACTTCAGTTGTTAAGTTTATGCCAACCACACCTAGGCACGTTTGCTGACAATTCTAAACACAAGCTTTTTCAAATTCCAAGCAAGAAGTGCAAGAGAAGCACTTCTTTACTCTGCCTTAATATCTCCAGAGGCAGTTTAGGACGGTTGTACACTTGCCTGTAACCCCTGTTCACAAA
>JAVSBS010003079.1:0-11858 GCA_033124195.1 Coracias cyanogaster
CCCCCCCCCCCCCCCCCCCCCCCCAATATAATACATCAGTTATTTCTGAGTAAAATTTTAATTGTCTAAGGTAGATGAGGTCTCCAGAATACATTTAATAGTGAGAGAAAATATGATACTGTCTAGCTGCTTCACAAAGCCCCATGATTAATAAGATATGGTGCTGTGAATAAACATATTAAAATCCTTATTTGATCATATCTTCACTGTGGACTGTTTGGCTATGCCATCTTAATAACATTACTTGAGGATGATGGAAATTAGGACCAATCCAGAAAATTTCTGATAGGTGTTGCATTGTACAGAACATGACAAACATAATGTAGTTCCTACTTCGTATACTTCTCTCCAAATGAGTTGCAAACCTAAACAATTACATAGACATTGCTGGTTCTGGAAGTTAATAGTATAGTATGCACAGTCTTTTCCCTGATGTACATGTCAGTGAAATAAAGAAAATATTTTTAATTAAGATTTCTCTTAAATCCGCAGAGAAGGCTGAGGTGGATTTAAGAGCACTGAGGAGGCATGTAACCCCAGTGTTAACACTATCTGTTTCACTGTTACCTATGATGATTGTACAGACTGTCCCTGAGTGGTTCATTAGACTGCTAGAAGACTGCACTGGACAGTCTGTTAGTTGTTGAAACAGTCCATAAAACTGCACCCGAAATCTGGTAATTGTTACGAACTTTTCCTTATTAAAGTCAGAGTATGTTTACAAAAAGGATAAGGTAAATATATTTTCACACTGTCTTGGACTATAGTAGAAATTTGTGGCAGCTTCAATTTTCTGGTTACCCGTTTCCCTTGGCTTTTAATAAATTCCCTTATCAAAGCTGAAAGTATTTGCACATCTTGCAGAATTCTTCAACACCAAATCTATCCCAAAGGTATTTCTGAATTAATTTTAATAGATTTTTTGTGCTGGAGAAATCATTCTACATTTCAGCACTCACCATCAAATGACAATGCTGCATACAGACATTTTTAATATTCTCTCCAGGTATACCCCTGTGGCTACTACTGCTAAGACTTTTTGCTCTACAACTGTTCCTGCTGGGGAAAAGGTGTTGCTATAGCTGCAGGCTAACGGTAACTGCCACGGCTGATTTGATGCCATTTAGTCTGGGCCTATGCAGATTCAAGAAAAAACTGTATCCTTGTCTTCCCTTTGCATCTTTGGCACTAATCACTTTTGCTCATCAATACCAAAATATATTTTTTTTCCCAATGAGAGTCGAAACACGGCAATTCAGTGCTCAAATTCAGACACCCACAACTAAACATTATGTTAATGGTGACATTCAGATTTGTACTTCATACTTAATAAAAAGCACAAGCTAATTAACCCCTAAAATACGAAAGAAAATGAAATTGTGAACACTTTGTTAAAAATGAAATTTTAAAGATAAGAGAGATGGAAAAGGTCAAACTAATGCACTCCACCTTGAACACAGTGAAGTATTTCATCATACTCACTCTGAAGTTTATAGTAATTTGACCACTGACTGATGAAACAGGATCAGATTCTTCAGTAACAAGCCATGTCACAATCAATGCCTAAGCCCTGCATGTCATATCACACTATGTATTTTCTTTTTCTCTTAATTATCACCTATGCTCTGAGAAGTAGCATCATATATTATCTTTTTGTGTCAGGACTATATAATAGCTCAATGCAAATTACTGATACTTTCAGTGTCTGACTGCTGTACAGTTTTTAAGCCCTTCCTTAAAGATTTTCATTTTTTCGGGCACAGCAATATTTTCTGCACTTTCAACCTTCTCTTTCCTTCCGTTAAGAAAGATAGTCGTCTTACCTCAGGATAACTAGTATCAGCTATCATGAAGTGTAAGTTAGTCAAGAGGAAATATTTCAGTTTACCAGGAGGCAAGATCACTAAGATCAATGCTGTACCACCACCAGCTCAGAAAGTTCACTTCATCTTAAGAACTACTCTCCTTTTCTTCAGTGTACGGATACTTTGGTTGGCTTGTGTGTTTTTCCTCTGTTTGTGGTTTTACACTACAACGAACTGTCAATGTATGTGATTTATGCTTAGATTAAAATCATAGATTTTTAGCAATAAAATCCTGAAAAGTTATAAAACTATGATTAAGGCTACCACCAGCTTAGTAAAAGGGCTCACTGCCCATAGTGCTGTGCTTGATGGCATTAGAGAACTAAAACAATGGAACAAAGTAAATTTTGTACATAACCCTGTATTGTGTTTATATTTAATTTGCATTAAGTCATTTTGAAGACCTTGCGAAAACATGTCAGTACATCTGCTACATGAATTGTCCGAGGCCAAGTAGAGATTAGAATTGGTACTGATGACTTAGTAAAATTTCCATTCCTCTCCTACCTTTCATGTAATACAAGATATTGCATAGCTAGAATTCTACTGGCACTTCCATTTTGCAACACTGCTTGGCCATTTAGTACATTAAAGTAACTATGTGTTTCTCTGGCACAGTAAGTTTAAATGCAATTTTTTCATGTAAGAAATTTCAGTTAAGATTACTACCTATCTGAACTAGGATACGGACCATAGTGCGATGATCTCTAAGCTGCTATTCTCATGAGTTTCAACAAGGCCAAGTGCAGGGTCTTGCACCTCGGCTGGGACAATCCTCTCTATCAATACAGGCTGGGGGATGATGTGATTGAGAGCAGCCCTGGAGAAAAGGACTTGGGGGTACTGGTGGGCTAAAAGCTGGACATGAGCCAACAATGCACACTTGCAGCTCAGAAGGCCAATCACATCCTGGGCTGTATCAAAAGAAGCATGACCAGCAAATTGAGAGAGGTGATTCTGCCCCTCTACTCTGCACTGGTGAGACCTTACCTGGAGTACTGCGTCTAGCTCTGGAGCCCCCAGGACAAGAAGGACATGGACCTGATGAAACAGGTCCAGAGGAGGGCCACAAAAATGATCACATGGCTGGAGCACCTCTCCTATGATGACATGCTGAGAGAGTTAGGGTTGTTCAGCCTGCAGAAGGTAAGGCTCTGAGCAAACCTTAGAGCGGACTTCTAGTACCTGAAGGGGGCCTACAAGAAAGCTGGGGTGGGACTGTTTACAAGCGCATGTGGCAAGAGGATGAGGGGCAATGATCTTAATCTAGAGAAGGATAGATTTAGATTAGATATTAGGAAGAAGTTCTTTACTATGAGGGTGGCGGAACACTAGAACAGGTTGCCAAGAGAGGTGGTGGAGGCCCCATCCCTGGAGACATTCAAGGCCAGGCTTGATGGGGCTCTGAGCAACATGACCTAGATAGAGATGTCCCTGCTGACTGCAGGAGGGTTGGATTAGATGACCTTGGAAGGTTCCTTCCAACCCAATGCATTCTATGATTCTATGATTCCTGCACAGCTCAGCAGAGAATCATACTGAAATATTTCTTTAAGTTTGCAATCTGTCCACTAGTTGTGATGCAGCAATCCTGTTCCTAGTGTTATTCTTAGCTCATAAGCAACCAGCTTTGAAATCTTTGCAACGTACATTTGCTACATCAATTCCACAACTAGCTTACACGGAAGTGGGTTAGGATTTTCAATAGTATTATTTGAAGTCTAGGATGATAAACTGTAGATTTAATTCTCAGATTTGAGAGAACAGCATTCTTTGAAACACTCAGAATGACCCAAAGATTTTTTGCAGAGCATTTTTGTCATCTTTCTTATGTTTTCATTACAAAAACCAAAAATCTGTCCTTTAAACTGCTCAGTTGATCCACTGCATAGTGTTTATGTGAAAGAGAAAAGAAAAAAAACGCTTGTTCTTGAATAATTTCTGTATCAAGGTTGTATCAAAAGAAAATGGATTAATAAATGTATAAATATAAAAATATACAGAAGATGGACAGCCAGACACAGGTGTGAAAACATGGAGGAGACACTACATGCACTCTGAAAGTAACTGCAGTTGCAATACAGTAATACAAAAACATTTCTTAATCAGCATTAAATCCCTCCTTGTTATTCACTGTTATATGATACATTTTTAGTACTTAAAGACTGAAATATTTATTTAAATATTGCTAGAGAAAAAAATGAACAAATCAAAATGTCCTCAAAAAGAGATCACATTCCAGAGATGCTAGAATCTCAGCCAGATAACTGAAGAAGCAAAAAATGAAGAATCACAGAATCACTGAATCACAGAATGGTAGGGGTTGGAAGGGATGTCTAGACATCATCTAGTCCAACCCCCCTGTCAAAGCAGGTTCACCTAGGGCACAGGAATGTGTCCAGGTGTGTCTTGAAAGTCTCCAGAGAAGGAGACTCCACAATCTCTTTGGGCAGCCTGTTCCAAACTCCATCACTCTCACAGTAAAAAAGTTTTTCCTGATGCTGAGGTGGATCTTCCTGTGTTTTCCATTTTGTGCCCGTTGCCCCTTGTCCTATCACCGGGCATTACTGAAAAGAGGCTGGCACCATCTTCCTGACACCCCCCTTTCAGATATTTATAAACATTGGTCAGACCCCCTCTCAGCCCTCTCTTCTCCAGGCTACACAGGCCCAGGGATCTCAGTCTTTCCTCACAAGAGAGATGCTCCAGTCTCCTAATCATCCTTGTAGTCCTCCATTGGACTCTCTCCAGTATTTCTCTGTTGCCTTTGAACTGGGGAGACCAGAACTGGACAAAAGATTCCAGATGTGGCCTTACTAGGGCAGAATAGAGGGGGAGGAGAACCTTCCTCAGCCTGCTTGTCACAGTCTTCTTAATGCACCCCAGGATACCATTGGCCTTCTTAGGTCTCCCAAGTCCTTCTCTGCAGAGCAAGCAGGTCAACCTCTAACCTGTACTGGTGCAGGGTGTTAATCCTCCCCAGGTGCAGGACCCTACACTTGCCCTTGCCTTCATGATGTTCCTCTCCACCCAACTCTCAAGTCTGTCCAGAAATCAACATAACAAGAATTTCAGATATCAGAAAGTTACAAAAGGCTTCCTTTAAAATGTGAGGGGGGAAACTACAGTCAGCATTATTCCTAGGCACAAGTGTGAGAGGTAATTCACACTCAAAGAGAAAAGCTTTCTGTACTTTGAGCATTTTCCAAAGAGGTTCTAAACCAAAGGTTGTAACAGTATTGCAACAACAGGGAGTCCAGTGGTTTTTTGTTACATCCAGATCCATCTTCTCTTGTTTCCATTCATGGCTCTTGACTGCTATCCTCCCACCATGGACCTCTGTGAGGGGCCTGGCTCTGCCTTCTTGGTGACCTCCTGGTAGGTACAACAGGCTGTTATCTGTCCCCCAAAATCTATCTCTTCTCCAAGCTGATCAAGCTCAGATCCCTCAACCTCTCTCACAGGACAAGCACCTAGCCGCTGATCAGCTTACAGGTCCTGTTAAATTCATTGTAGATAATTCATGTCTTTCCTCTATTGGAGGGCCCAAAACTAGTTGCAAGATACCACGTGTGGTCTCACGAGAGCAGATGAGAAAGGGATAGTTAGTCCCCAGATCCCCTGGCCATGCTCCTGTTAGTACACATCTGGTTGCTTTCAGCCTGCTTTGCTGCCAGGGCAAGCTGCTGGCTCCTGCCCAGCTTTCCAGCTACCAGCACCCTTCAAGTCCTTCTCAGCACAGCTACTCCCCAGCCAGTCAGGCCTCAGCTTGTGTTGTTGCAAGGGTTTCTCCCTCCCCATGAGAAAAACTTTGCATTTTTGTTCGTTGAATTTCAGCAGGTGTATGGTGGCCCACCCCTTATCATCTAGGTCACGCTGAAAATGGCAGTCTTATCCTCAAGTGTATCTACTGGTACCTCCGCTGTCCTAATTTGTTGTCATATGCAAGCAACTATTAAATGCCATTCAATCTTAAGAAGCTAATAATAATACAGATTACTTTTTTCTTTCCTATAAGGTACTAAAACCACCGTGAAAGTAGTAGTGACTGCAAGGTCATGGAGTCCTTGTACTTATAAAAGGAACACCATCGAAAGGATAAGAAAAGTTTTGTAAAATGGCACCATAAATTAATATCAACATTTTCTTCCATCACAGTTCAGCTAAAAACCTCACTGTTCTGCACCCAAGTCTTCCACCAAAAAGACACAGTAGAAAGAACACAAACTGTACCATTTAATGGACACTTAACTCTAACATAGCCTGGCTGGATGTCCTCACATGCAATACATTCACCTGAATCCTTCAAGGAATAAGGCTAGAAGGACTAGCATTGCTTAATGTTACACCAATATTCAGTCTTCAAAATATATTATCAGAATGCATATTCCAGACCAGGATTAAGAATGTTATAAAGCTGCAAACAGAACTAATTTTTCAATTAAATAACTGCAGAAAACAGAACAGAGAGGATAACATAACATCTCATCAGGGAATGAAAGAGGTTATTCAGCCTGTCCAAGTTCATCCATTCTTAGTACTCCACTCCTGTGTGGATGGCTTCTCATTTTTCTCATATGACCCCTGTGTTTTTGCCTGAGCAACTATGCCTGACAGCCCGTTCCACACATTTATCATTCTCTGAAGGAAAAACAGTGCTCCTCAAATGTATTCTGAATGCGATTATTTTTCTTAAATCACCACTGTTTTCCTGTCATTCTTTTTTATCTTATTCTGAAAATAAGTCAAAATTAAATCACAGTTTATATTTTATAGGCTTTACATTTAAACTTTTCTTAGCTATTTTGTTTTCCTCACACAGAATTTCCTAATTCTAGCTTATCCATATTTAGCAGCGTTTTATTGCTGGCTTTAATCATTAAGTTGATATGTTTGATACTGTATTTTCTTAGTCCTGCAGTATGAGTTTCCTGCAAAATAATGAATATTATTTTTTATCCTAATATTCTTATTTCATATAAGAAAACCATACAGAGCTACTAAAACTTTCACTCAGTGCACAACTGATGTGAACTTTGGAACTTTATAAATTTTAGTTACTACAATTTAGTTTATTTCTGCCCCAAAATAGGTGGAAATGAAAGTCTGATTTATATGCTCTCACAGTTTTAGTGTATTTAGCACATTTTAAAATATTTCTGAAAAAAGAATTATACTGATTCCACAGATCTCTCTCTTTCCAGCTTCAATTCTGTAGCTGTTGTCCTAATACACCTCCCTTGTCCAGGACATTTTTCAGCTTTACATTCCTGGATGGTCACTGGAGATGTCTACCTATTTCAAGTAAGAGTTACCTTATGCATGAGTGTGCCTTTCCACATGGCCAATCAGCACAGAACTTCCTGTAGACTGGGAAGTGCTGTAAACTTATTATACAGAAGACATAAAAAAAAAGAACAAAGCTCCTCTGAGACCTGATTTCCCACCAGTACTGCTTTCAAGATGGTACCCTACATACAAGAATGAGAACAGAAGTGTTATTTTACCTTTGGTAAAATATATCTGTGGAATTTTTCGATTCAGTTAATAAATACTCCCAGACAATTGAATATATCCTCTATTGATCAGTGCCTACTAAAACAGTGTTTCTTAGTAATTGTAAAGTACTATCAATACGCTTTGATTGCTTCTGTGTTTCTTTCTGCTGAATATAGCACAAAATATCCTGTGATGTCTGTTTTATGAATTGTGAGAGCTGACACTTGACAAATTCGCTTCACCCTAACAGCTCAGTTTTAATTTGCTTTCTGCTGTATTATATGTATGAACTATGCATTCAAAGGTGATTTAGTAATTTTAAAGTGCAAATGTAGCACTTTAAACACATTTTCACAGCTCACCTCTGACTAAAAGCCAGAGAAACTTCTGGAGTAACTAGACTAATTAAGAAGTTTGACTCTCTTGAGCTGTTGGTATGTATTTATACCAGAGAAGTGAGTTACAGTGCCTTTCGCCCATTGGGTTAAATTTCAGATTCTAGAACAAGGGACAGATGTTCAGTCTTTCCAATTTTAAAATTCTTCTCAAGCCTCAGAAGCAGCACTTTTAAGTGTTAACCTGGGAAAACATTAGAAAACCTTTTGAAGCAGAGAAAATCCTCTTCCTTCTATTTTTGCAAGGATTGACTCTTGTTGAAAAAGAACTTCAAATTTACCCCATGGACTTAGAGGGGAAAGAATAAAACCTTTTTTTTTTTAAAAAAAAAAAAACCAACCAACCAAACCTCCACTGTCTACTGGTTTTTATCCTCTGCTTCAATAATTCCCATGGTTGCTCATATACATGCTTTAATATTTCAGAAAGATTTTCAAGGGCAACTATCCATTGTTAAGAGATTCTGCATTGTAGCCACTTTCCTGACAGGTTGGCTAGTTAGGTTAAGGGTCCTCTTATTTACATTTGCTCTTGAGCTTTAGTACCTCAGATATTCTGCTTCCACAGCTGGAGTCACTAAATCTAACGCACACAACATTTCAGCAATATTTTAATTCAAGTTGTCATTTAACACACAAAAATCCCATTTGAAAATCATCTTCTGTATAATATGAACAGAATAATAAAAAATTAACTACAAAATACCATTTAAATATTAGCTATAGAAGCTAAGCCAGAAAAGAGTTCAATCTACTGCAGTGAACCACACTTCATTGTATTTTTCTTACTCAATTGTTTCCTTGTTTAAATTACAGGAACTATACTATGTTTTTAAGGGAAAAGGAAGAGATATTTTAATTGGATTAAAAAACCACCAAAACTCTAAAAAGTGCAAGTAGTTTCCGTCCAGTATCACTAGCTGAATTTAATCCTCAAAGAGCAATCATTCCTACATTTAAAATACTCATGTTCTTCTAGCATATTCAGTTCTTAGTTATCTATTAGAGATTAAACCTGCCAAACTATTAAACCTGCTGATAGAAAAGGCAGAGTGACTGATTCGTTAAAAAATGGACCCAGAATAAAGGAGGCCATTCCTCTCTCTTTTTTTGTCTCTACCATCAGCGTGAGCAGAGTCTTTCTTTGCAGACTGAAAGGGAATTAAAAAAGAAAGTATTGTTGATCACTTGAAGAAGCAGGAATGACAAATGCATCTAGGTCACTCAGTCTAGGGAAAGGTAATACATGTGTAAGCAAAAGAGACTGATCATATTCATTCTGATTGTTTCTATAGGTGTACATGGCCCCCTTCTACCACAATGCCTCTATAAAAAGGTTCATTACATAAAGGTGGTGAATAAACTCTAACATCAACAACAGCTATACAGCATGGAGTTCAACAGTTTGACGTGGCCTCTAATCTTTCAAAAGGTATTTCCTTAGCGGATTACCTGAAAATGGTCATGTCTATTTTTTGTCATCAAAAGTTTTCTAAGACTGGTGCTGTCCCTTTAAATTTTGTTGTTTCTCTTGCTGGACACACTAGAGAAAATGATGTTTCATAGTAATATCTTATTAACAGACATGATTGAACACAAATTTCACACAAATTTCTTGAAAAAAAGGAGGTTCCAGATAACACCTCATTAATCACCCAGTCAAAATCATTGTGAAGCTGGCCTGTTATCTGCAAATGTAGAAAGAGCTTTTGGCACAGAAGATGTCCCCTTTCTGGTTCCCACTGTCTCTCAAAGAACCACAAAGATGTTTTATGTCAAAATCAGAGGTCATCATTTCACCAGATTTGCTGCTAGAGGGACACAGTCTTTCAATCAACCTTGATTGCCTGTAAGGATCAACTTTGTGATTTTCTAGACCAGCAGAACTCTCCTCTGATTCAGTCGACTTTTTTCTCATTTTGATCTGCAGCCTTTGTTTCATTATTTTTTCACCTCTATTTCCTTGATTCTTGAGTATATAAAAAATCCAAAGACTTTTCTCTGCAAAAAATAAGATTTAGAACCATAGAAGGATGTGAGTTTCTTTGATTCTTTCAGTTTTCTTCTCTGAGCTCCTAGGAACATGCCATTATCGAACACAAAATTCTATGTATTGTTTCAGACCTGGGAAAAAAATACAATACATAATTCACTTGTTCTTGCACCTCACAAGTAGCTTTTCTGACCTCTTAGCAGCTTCCTTCTGATCAAAATACATCTTAGAGAAGCACTTGCATTCTCTCTACCATTATGATTACAGTATGATTGGCATGCAATGGCCTTTTCCATGAGTTAGCATTCAGTTCAAGGTTTCACAGCTTCCTGGGTGAGAAAGACTGAACTATGGCCTATTGCTGACTTTTGTCAGTTTACACACCTGTAAGCTGTACAATCCACCTAATATGAATCATTAAAAACTGAGAGCATCAACAGATACTGCTACCCTCTAAGTTCAGGCAGTCTCTTACAAAATGTGAAAGCTCAAATCATTGTCTAGACTACATGAATTTATGGATCTCTAATTTAACTCATGTCAACATCTGCCTTGTATCCTTCAAAGTTACCTTTGTTTTCTTGTTTTCTGATACATGGAACTATAACACACATTGAATATTATTTTTTTTCTATGCTTATTTACCATATTTTGTATTTCTATAAAATAGCATAGATAAATGAATATAGGTAGGCAAGTAGGTTTAGGCCACAGAAGAAATCTTTCCAGGAAAAAAACCCCAAACTGATAAGTTGTAGGAAAAAAAAAAAAGCAATGCAGAACTGGACAACAGCACAGAAGTCTTGAAACCACATAATCACAAAGGCCCAGAATAATAAAATACATTTACACAAGTAATTTCTATTTTCAGTTTAAGCAATGGTCTTATTGATCCTGTGTTTCTGATGCACAGCAAAGCAAACCTTGACTGTGTTCCCTGCTCCCAGGTTAGCTACATGATCCCAAATTTTAATTTTCTTTTCCTTCTTCTCTTCTGTTTTCTATTGATCAGATTCTTCACACTGCTCACACATACTTCTTCACAGATTCAATTTGAAAAAGCTTTTGCCTCCCTTCAGATGTGTAACATTTTCATCTCTGTGCCTTTATATGGATGAAAATATAATTTCTTTAAAAAACCCAACCAAGAACAGCATATCTGGTATCAAGGATTGTGCAATTTCATGAATGTTCAGTAAACTTGAAGATTTTATTGCTGTTGTAATATTTAGGGGACAAATAGAAATTCCTAAGAGCACACAAATCTGCATTTATTAAAAAATGCAACCCTTTCAGCATCACTTCATGGAGAGTTAAATTGAAACACTTACTGGAAACTGGGTCATTTAAGCACAGAATTGCTGTTAAACTACATACTAAATTGAAAAGTTGACAGTTGGGGAAACTACACATGGAGATTTTCCTCACTGACACAGTAAGTTCTTCTAAAAAGTACTTTATAGGTGTGGAAGGCAAATCTGCTGTCATTCTGTATTTATCAAGGTCACTTTGCAAATGAACTTCCATTTATAGTCTTTTGTGGTGGGTTGACCCTCCTCCTGCTCCTTTCACTGTCCTAGGTGTCTGCAGAGTTGTTTCCCTCACATATTCACACTCGTGTCTCCTAGCTGCTGTTGCGCAGGTTTTTTCCCGCTTCTTAAATATGTTATCACAAGGTGCTACCACCATCACTGACTGACTCAGCCTTGGCCAGTGGTGAGTTTGTCTTGGACCCAGCTGGCATTGGCTCTATAGGACATGGGGGAAGCTTCTAGAAGCTCCTCACAGAAGCCACCCCTGTAGTCCCCCCACTACCAAAAGCTTGCCATGCAAACCCAATACATCTGTATTTTGTCTTATGTACAAGTTACTGGATTTTGAGGATGGGTCTACCGTAATATTGGTTCTTTACAAAGTGTATTGCTGTCACTTTGAAATTTTGCAAGCATATGCAGACCTGTCTATAAGTCTGTCTTTCTGTGGTGGGTTAACCTTGGCTGAGCGCCAGGTACGCACCAAGCCTCTCTATAGAGTTTAATAATAGTAATAATAGAAGCAAAGCTAAGCAAATCCGCGCGCGGAAGCAAAGGAAAACAAAGTTATTCT
>JAVSBS010003079.1:11958-22974 GCA_033124195.1 Coracias cyanogaster
TATCAACACCCTTCTAGCTCCCAGCACAAAACACTGCAGCTGTGGGGAAAACCAGCTCAGCCAGACCCATTACACTTTCTGATAAATTTTAGAGCAGATTAAATAATATATCATAGCTAGACTAAATTTTCATAGAGACTGTATTTTCTACAACTCTACTGTTTTACTTCTGTTTGGGGTAAAGAGAAAAAAAATACAAACTCCATACTGTTTCCCTTTTGTAAAGTCTAGAAAGATGTCATACTGGAAATACGTTAGCCTCCTATTTCTGGAGAGATGGCCTGTGAAAAGCGGTAAGATCTGACTCAGAACTGGCCAAAATGGAAATAAACACTCCTAAACTGTTCTTTAGTTTCATTTAGGAAAAAAATAAACTTTATTCTCCTCCTTCTTCTGGTACAGTGGGGATTGGTTTTGTCTGCTTGTTTGGCTGATTCGTTGCTTTGCTGTTTTGTTTTGGTTTTATTTAACTTGTCTTGGTTTAGCTCAGATAATTAGGCAAGTGAATAGTTGGGTAACCACCTGTAACGGGAATAGTCTACAGAAATCCAAAGGACCACCTGTTTGGCAGACCTGCTTCCTTCCCAGCTACTACTTGCCTAAAGTACCAATACAGATGGACCTTTAATCTGATCCAGTATGGTATTTTTATGTGCTGTCAGTTGTTGAATGCCCTTTCTGTTATAATATTTACTTACAGTACCATTTGAAAAATTATATTATTACATACACATATGTAATTTTTCCAATCCAGCTGATAAAATATGTAGCTATACATTTAAAAAAAATATCAGAAGGATCAATATGATCCCCTGATTTTTTTATATTCTGTACAACAAAGAGAGACATAAATTATCAGCCAGTCGCTGAGAGCAGCTGCTTTGGAGCCAGTTCAGCCAGCAGCAGAGCAGTAGATCTCACTATACAGGGGGTCTCCTCAGGTTTTCCTTAGAGAGAGAAATGCCAGGGAGCAGAGTGACCTGCCAGAAACCTGCAGATCTCATGAGAGAGGCTGAGGAGGCCTGGGTGTCACCAGGGCAACAGCAATCACACCCATGCCCTGAAAAGGGGCTCACTTTGGGAGCGCATGGAGCAAGAGAACAGCATGTGTCCTGCTGGGAAGGGTGCTCTGCCAGCTCTCGCCAGGGAGGGATTGTTTCCAGTCAGCAAAAAGCCATGGCCTCTCTAAGCTGTGCACCAGCCACGACTGATGCAGCTTCGCAGACAGAGCTCCAGTGGAAGCATATAGCCACCATCGGGCTGCAGGGGGTGCCCAGCTCTGACACCGGGACAGGGCGGCAGCACTGAGCACACCTGTGGGAGGTGTGCCCAAGTACAGGAACTCCTCTGCGTGGTGACACAGCTCTGCGAAGAGGTGAGCAAACTGAGTATAAAGGAGCATGAGAGAGATCAACCACTGGAGCCACATCCTGCCTAGCCTGAAACAGACCCAAGCAGCAGACAGACTCTCTCTGGAGAGTTTCAAAACGCCTGGATGTGTTCCTGTGTAACCTGCCCTAGGTGAACCTGCTCTGGCAGGGGCGTTGGACTACATGATCTCCAGAAGTCCCTTCCAACCCCTACCGTTCTGTGATTCGGTGATCTCCTGATTGAGGTTCAACAGATGTGGATTAGGGTATAACTCCATCAGTAATATGATGCCTTTCACTGTCTAGAGTTATAGGCTTCTTGGAGTCAGTGGAAGTGCAATTAGTTGAGCATTTCTCTTAAAATATTTGAGACAAAGTTAAGCACAGAAGATTTAGACTCTACAAATGTATTTCTGAAACATGAAAAAAGGAAGCATTTAGGATTCTACACACTTGGGAAGACTACATTAGTCCTTTGCTTTTAAAGCTTGTTCTGTTTAAAAAAGGAAAAAATTGTTGTTTTGTTTTGTTTTTTTTTAAAAAGCTATTCATAGCAATGAGCTTGTAAGCAAAATGCCTTTTCTTTCTTTTCTGCTTTATGAAACAGCTTACCATAATACAAGAAGTACTAATGGTTTGATTCATATACATGCATATACAAATGCAGGCCACAGTGCCTTCTGTCAGCAACCACCAATATGCAGAAAAAGGCTGCTCAGTTGAACAGTGCAGTTTCTGTTACAGGAGACCCTTTTCCAACAACCAGCTGTCTTCTGGTCATGACATTTCGCTGTGAATTTAGAAAAGAGAGATTCCAAGTCTATCACATTGACATCAACATGTTCATGTAACAGGAATCTCTCTCCAATAGAGACATTTATCCAAGAGTGACCATCTGCTGCTGATGAGAGCATTTACACATATTTGTGACAGTTCAAGGTACAGAAACATCAGGTAAGGCGCGTTTCTATCAGACTATTCAGGATTTTTTTAGTTTGCTCCTTTTCTAAGTCTTACTACTCTATACTTCCAAATATGTTTTGAAAAGTTTGGTTTTGCTTCAGTGGAAAAGCCAAGAAAGAATTTGAAATCTCCAAAGTTGCAATAGCACGAGAAAATATTTCTACCCAGGACTCTGCTGGAGACTGACATTCAGCAGAATGAAGTTTTTGTCAGTAGAAACGTGGCTTTTTAATAAAAGCACTCATAGCTTCTTCTTTTTAAATCTAGTCCAGTCTCCAACATGACAGCCAATGAGATTGCTATTATATGACTAAAAGATTGTATTGTTTATGGAATATGACATTAATTTGTCACTTGTAATTGTAGCAATTATTTTAAAAAGTCAATTATTTCAAACTATTCATTTATAAATATTCTTAATTTGAATAACATAATTTAAATGAATAGTGTAACTCTCACTAAGCAGTTTATATTGGATCAAAACTAAAACATTCTCACACCCCGTACACATAATTTACTTCTAGAAATTCACCTCCACTGAGACATTGATTTTACTACATTCATTCAAAATGTCAATACAAATAACAGAGATTTGGCAATTATAGATGAACATAAAGGACATTCTAAATTCACAGTTTTGAAGATAAATGTCTGCATCTCAGACAAAATGTCTTCATCTTAGTTTTCACTAAGAATTCTTTCCTTCTGCTGTCAGGTTCCAATACTTTCTTGAAATTCCATTTAGTGTACAAGAATGTAAACAATAATAGGAGCTCATTAGAATGACACTCTCTTCCCTCACAAGGGTTGTTCTCAATATGAATTTAATTGGCTGAATGACAGACATGACAAACACTAGAATCAAAAGATACATGTAAACCAAAGGCAGGAAATTTCAACCGGTATGACAGCCAAACAACAACTGAGCTGCAATTTGTTTTAATTGTGTCATTGTAAAATAGCCTCACAGCCTTACTTCTCTTTACATAAAATGTAAAAATGTATTTTTAAAAAATGTGTAAAATATGCAGGAACATGTTAATTCCTCAGCAAACCTGAAAATTTTTGTTTTCAAGAAATGGTAAAACTTATCCACTGGAAGGTATTTTTCTTCTGTTCGTATGGACTCTGCACCCTGCGGAATACAGATGCAGATGCATTCCCAGAAATGTATGATAGATAGGACTAGAGTGCTACAAGTGGAGGACATAAGCATCATGCTAGTATCCCACATGTATATTCCTTTCTTTGCCCTTTGACAGTGAGACTGTCAACATTTGCATCAGAGACCTGAAATAGCAGATGCTATCCAAATCTGGTAAGGCTACTTCCATTTATGTCACTGAATCTCTGCTTCAGAGATGGTTTTCCCACAGCTGCACATGCCTGAGCTAGAAATTTTATATAATGGCACAAAGAACAGGAGAGCCCTTTAGATCTTTAATTATTTGTCATTACCATCAGACAGTGGAGACGCATGTCACAGGGCAAAGCCCCAGGTATGTGAGTCCTCTACTACATCTGCCTGGTTCTGACTCACTAAACTAAGCCAGTATAAGATAGAAAAGGAATTAAGCAACAGATTAACTTCGTTATGTAACCGTTGCTAATTTCTCACTTCCGTGCCACATTTGGAGCAGGGTATCAGAACATGTTAGAAATCATTATGAAAACCGTTCATTGCCCTTTGCTATGGAGAATGTCTACAAGACTAGCCTGGTGTCACACTACCAGCCAAGCCATTGCCAACAGTCCACTTTAGGAAGTAATCCATAGTTTAAAAAACTGCCCTCTCACCATGTCCAAGATTCTGCAGAAAGCTGAGCCAGAGGTGCAAGCACCATGCATCGGGGCC
The DNA here is from genome assembly GCA_033124195.1 of Coracias cyanogaster. Lineage (NCBI taxonomy): Eukaryota > Metazoa > Chordata > Aves > Coraciiformes > Coraciidae > Coracias > Coracias cyanogaster. The sequence continues at coordinate 16,147 of JAVSBS010003079.1, forward strand.
AGGGCACCAGCCAGGACTTAGGCACACTGAGCAGCTAAAATGAACATCCTGTTTCCTGAAGGTCTTCCCTACCCTACCTAAAAGGTCTCCTGTGACACACAATTATTATTTTCTTTGAGCCTTTAGAATTTCAGATCTGCAAAATAATAAACCAACAAGAGGCGGAGGAAATAAGCATGGTGAGATATTAGAAGAGGTTCAGCTTTTATCTGAGACAGAAGGCAGGAAAAGCAAAGAGGTAAAACTTCTGAGCCAAGAAGCTTGCTTCAGAAATTATCACTCAGCCAAGCACAGAAGGAAGTTACATATTCACTCTCATTCTTCCATCTTCCCTGTCACTACCTCATAGCTCATTATTGTTAGAACATGCAATGAGTTTATTTATCATCTTAGTTAATCTGTTTTAGTAAGTTGGTGCAACTATTAGTTACATTATAAGCTACACATTTCAACAGTTTGACAAAAGTCAGTATAAATTTAAATCATCTAATTGTCAAATTCACACAAGTCAACCCTTTAAAATCAAAGAATATCCTTAGGCTGAGCTTAGCAAGCGTATCTTTTGTCTCAACTGCACTTTAACATTATGAACTTCTATTTAGGAAATCAGAGCCAGCTGAAGATGACCATGTTATTAAAAAACACATAGAAAGGACACCACAAAAAGAAAGCTGAGTGTGGTAATTATTCCAGTCAATTAACTGGTAAAAAAATCAAATGCTTTCATCATCTATTTACATTTCCTTTATTCTATCAAGCATTAGATACTTTAAACCAGAAGACAGATGGCAGAATGCACCACATTCTGTGTCTTATTTTTCATGGAAGTCAAGCATGTTATGACTCTAAGGTCACAAAGTTAATATTCTATTGAGTGCTTAAAAGCTCGCAATTCTGGTTTACAAATTATCTGCTGTATCAGCATAAAGTTCTTTGGTCAAGGTTATAGGTTAAAAGCATATCTTAAAATGAGGAAAATATGTAGTATTGTTCAATATTTCACACTTGAGTTTATTTAACTCTCACTATGAAGTTGATTAACACACAGGTAATACTCAGTTTCTGAGGTTTTCTTTCTATTTCTTATCAGTTATTTACTTCCCATTATCTCCTCATCCCAGTAATTCTACCTATTATTAGAAGATGTAATATGAACAAATGTGTATTTTAAAGATTGTTCTTATTTGGATAAAGAATAATCCAACATAGGTACCATTTATTTTTAATCGCCACAGTGCTGAAGAATAAGCTGAGAACTGTTTCCTATTTGTTGAGCGCTACAGAAAATTCACACTCTTTAAGGAGCTTATATGGCTTCTATATTTTTAAGTGGCTTTTTTATGCTTTTATCGCTATCTGGCTTCTCAAACTCTCTGGAATACTTTCTGGTATCAGTGTATTTGCAAAAGCCTGAAATAACATTTATCCTTTCTGCTTTACTACAGCTTTATGTATAATAAGAAACAGCATTTGAACTTTAGGGTTTGGTTTTTTTTAATTGCATTCTTATGTCTAATAGTTTTTAACTATGTTGTTTAATACTAATACTTGTTCATTCTTTTTTCTATTTTGGATTTTGTTATATTTATACATTTCAGAGTACATGCATAATATCTATGCTATTACATATGTATTATATCAAAATTATATTCAGGCATCTTACATACACCATATTGTAAGACATACACTTACACATGACAAACTATTTTAAACATTGATTACATTTCTATCTATAATTTTTTCCCGAACAATTTCATAACATGCTTCTAAGCAGCTGCTGTAGCAAATATATTGTTCTTGTTCCTTAATTGTCCTTGCTCCTTAATTCTAACTAGCAAGCAGGTTTTTTACTTGTATATAGTTTAGGTTTTTAAAATTAGCCACTTTTAATTCTAAAAAAAATTTGGTTTCAAACACATTGCCATTTCTAAAAGAGTATTCCATATAGCTAGTTAGAACTTACTCCTTGTGCATTAATGAAAACTTAGATGGATTTTGTTAAAAATCCCATGTCACTGTTCATAATAGCTATAACATTTTGTACCAGATTTTGGTCCTTTTGCTTTACTTCCTCATACTCTCATTCTAATGTTTTCTTTGTACTTTCAAACGTTTTAGAAATAATTGTCAGTGCTGAAATTCCAGCAAACAGTTGTACATTTGAGGGACCAGATCAAAACAAGTTCTTGCTCTCACCACTCAGATAAATGTGAAGAGAACATTAAATCAAATGTGCTCAACCACTGAAAAGCCAAAGCTATTAAACTGCATACAGAAATAAAACAGTTGAAACATCGCAAATTGTAGTTGTTATGGTTACTAGTTCTTCCTTTGAAGTGCTTTAGTATTAAAGCTAGACCAAAACTAAAGTGTAAATATAGATTAATGTGCAGTAAGGCCCTCATGCTTTAAAGTGCCACTGAATGACCTCTGTACCTATCAAATTCAATGAATAATAAATGTATACGACATTTACACAGGATGAGGTCCTAAACTATTTACATGATAGTTGTGCTTCATTTATGCATGCTCACTAGCCTCCATTTACTTATACAGAGGCAGAGTTGATTACTCTAAACAGACGCATCAGTTAAAATTGACCTTTTATGGTAGATAGTTTCCATAATTATTGTGTAGTCATTTTGATGAGGTATGTAAATGTAACTAAAACTCTACTTTATTGCAGTAGCTGATAGAAAATTGATACTCAATTTATGGAAGAATACCAGATATAGGGTGAAGTCAGAGAGCAGCAATGATTAAAGAGATGAAAAAAGTCACCTATGAAAGGAAAAAGAAAAAACCTATGACCTTTTTTCTTTTAATCTTATAAAACAGAACAGTAACAGGATACACAACAAAGAAAGTACAGTGTAGAAACAGTAACATACAGTACATTCTATTCATATCTCCTGAAAGAAAACACAAATTTAATGGAAGTGTTGAGGGGCAATATAGTTAAATTATTCAAGTCTTATGTCAGCTTTTAGTTACTGTAGCTCAATATAAGGTCTTAGTAGGGCCAATTTACCCTAGATATTTACATCACTAGATTTTTCAGATATTCTCACATGCAACCATGTAACTTTTTACATCAGTCAATATCCTAATTGGGATACAGGATTATAGGGACTGCTTGACTTCTCCAGACCATTTAGATCAGTTTAGAATGGTTTCAGAAAAAGGTTCAATATTAATTTTTGTCAAGTCTTCTCCCCCCTGCCCTGAGAACTACATTCTCTAAGCAGTTCTAGATCAGAGGTATTTCTGTTAACAATTCATAACATATTGAATATTATGAAGAGAATGGCTAACAATCAATTAATTACCAAATTTAGCTTTACAAATCCTATTTCCATTTATTTGAATAAACAAAGATGCATCCGCATTTAGGGCAGTGAATTTAATCTCTTTGAGAAAAAATAAAATTTAAAAAACCCAGAAATTACGTAAACCTCTAGAAAAGAAATCATGGAAGAGAAGTCTGTGAGTAATTAGTCCCATCAGTTACAAATGCAAGGACTCCTGGCTTAGAAAGTCACTGAACTGCCACGTGCAGAAAATTATGAAAGCATGTAGGAAAAGTAAAACTGGAAGCCTTGTATTATTTTTATATTCTTCTTTAAGGAGCGACACAGGGTGGTGGGATAGACAAGCATTTAGTCTAAACCAGCATGACCACTGAAATGTTTCCATGCTTTATCTTACAACCTTCACTTCTCTGGCCTGACAGTTTTAAGTTCCTTATTTGCTGAATTGTGTTCCCCCCACTCACTTATTACTGAGTTCTCATAAATTACGAATTTATTTGATGCGCTAGCAGTTTCAAAATGGTAAAAAAATTGGTTTTAGCATAACTGTTGCATTTTCAGCTACCAGAAATTCAGATTTAGATGTAGTGATTTGGGGCTCTTCATGGTTTGGAGTACTAGAAAAATCACTCTGTGTGTTACCTTACTGCTTAGCACAAAAGTTAGATACATAATTCCTACAGCAAAAGGAATTGCTATAGGAATTATATATCAGTACAAGCAGGACATGGACATACTCTAGGAAATTCACAAAGAACTCTGAAGAACATTAGCAGGTTGGAGTATTGACATATGAGAAGAGGCTGAGAAAAAGCTGGGACTGTTTAACCTGGAGGAGATTCAAAGGAGATCTAATCAATGTGCATAATTAACCAAAGCCAGGCTATAAAGAAAACTGAGCCAGGCTTTACTCAGTGGTATACAAGGAAAAGAGAAGTACAGACTGAAATATAAGAAATTGCACTTAATCATAAGAAAAAGCTCACATACTGTGAAGGTGAGTGAACACTGGCACAAGTTGCCAAGTGAGGCTGTGGACTCTCTATCCCTGGAGATAGCCAAAAACCTGGACATGGTACCAGGAAACTGGCTCTAGATGGCTCTGCTTGAGCTAGAGAGGGTCGGACTAGTCAGTCTCTAGAGATCCCTTCCAGCATCAGTCATTCTGTGATTCACCTAGCCAAGGTTCAGAGGAACTGTGACACCCACAACAAATGGGTGTCACAGAATCACAAAAGGTGGTAAGTGCACTAAAGAAAGGAATTCAGTGATTCTACAATATGAAAAGAAAGTTAAACCTCACTGGCAATGACGAAAGCTAAAGCATACTATGTCAAGGATGAAAACTGGTGCAAACAAATGTTATCACTTTCTGTAATATTAACTTCCCAGTATCTTCCATAACAGTAACCTAACATCGTGTCTTAGATCTGATATAATCTGAATTAGCTTCACTTACCAAAGAATTTTGCTTTTTTTTCACAGCCAGTTAGAATTTATATACATGTATATATATACACGTGAATATCAAAATAAGTATGAAGATCTTTAAACTATGCAGCATAAATAAAAGAATGTTTGAAAATTGTCCTTGATTATTTACTAAGGTAGATTCCCAGGCTATAAATCTCTCGTTTAGTGGGGAAAAGAAAAACAAAACCAGAAAACCTGCATGTCAGCTGAGTCTTCTAAACTTCAATGGAATGCCACATGAGCTCTGAGCATGGCACAACTAGTGCACCAGTTGTATAACTTTCCTTTTGGATAAAGTACTCTACAATTTTTTTATATAAGTATAATAGGAACAGACAGAGATTTAGTGGATTATAGTATCTTTATGTTAGAAAATACTGCAAAATTATTTTAGCTTGTGGAAATTTTATCTTTAATTAATATTCATTCTGTTTGCTGCAAGATAAACTTGACCTTGATTTTTTTCACAACAATGTTAAGTTTCCTGGGCTTTTTTCTGGTTTGTTCTGTAGTTACTTTTTTGTGTTTTCATCAAAGACACTTTCTTTTTAATAGATCCTTAGGGATTTTGCTTGTATTTATGGCTATATGATAGTAAAAAATTGAAGATTAACAATCTTCAGGGATTACTGTGCTTTTTCATCAATATAATTGCTTTTTGTGAAAAAAAAAAAAACATCCCACATTACAAGGAAAACTTGGGAGCTGGTTATAAGTACTCTGATTACATTTTGTTTAGGGATTTCAGAAGTGGCCACTGCCTCCAGCAGCTTTGGAGTCCAGCCTGGAGACACAGAGATCTCCATTCCAGGTCAATGGACACAGCTGCTGCTTTCTCATTTGCAAGTTCAACCAGCAGTGACACTGACTGTGTATCTCAAACATGCACACACAGGACACCAATACAGGCTGCCACAGCCACGCTGCTGCCTTCAACATCACCTACACATAGGACTGACATGAACACAAGCATCAACAGCTAAGTGCCCTTCTATGATTCTCCTCAGCTGGTAGAGACTGAAGCTCACTACTGACAGCACACACTTAACAACTCTCTTGATTCACACATACATGCACTTTAGAAGATCCCTCAAATACCAGCATGACCCCTCTGTCCATCCAACATCCCTGACGAGTCTCCAGGCCCCCTTATCCTTCCCACTGGTACCCTACTCACTGGCTGGTCCAGCTTGGGGCTCGCTAGCAAACAGATGCGTGCACTTACTCGTCTCACATGCACACTCTGGCTTCCCCACCCAAGTACCAGCCTGGGCCCTATCTCTACCTGATAAACCTGCCCAGACCAACAGCCTCGTACTTACCAGCTGATGACATGCTAAGTTTATTATTATTATTAATATTTATTTTTGTTTGTGCCAGATACTTTATATAATTTCTTAACTATTCTCATTTAAACAGTACTAAATCCTACTTTGTTATCCAAGCCCATCAACATTAAATCAGTCCACGTAAGAACACAGTTGCTCAGTTACGTGCATCCTACTCTCTTCCACTAAATCTCAAGCTTTTACTTTTCAACCCATAACTGTCATTACCTTGGAGCCTACAGCTCTAAGAATATTCTGGAATTTGGTTGAAACACGCTGTCTTACCTGTAACATTTAAAACCAGAACTGCTCTTTTCCAGATAAATAAAGGCTTCAGATGGAATGCAATGACATCTGGTCATTTAGTACATGTTTCAGACAGAAAATGAAAAATGAAACACTGTTGACAAATATGTGGTCAGTTGATAAAGAAAAAAATGAAGTATATATTAAACAGCTGAATATAGTTTTTCATCTAGTTCAATACTGAAGTGGAGGAAAAGTTACTAAACTAAAAGTAGGAGGGATGAGAACAAAATATAGAACAGAATCATAGAAATATTTAGGTTGGAAAAGACCTCTAGGATCATCAAGTCCAATCTTCATCTAGTATCTCCCTGACCCCTAGACTACATTCCGAAGTGCCACATCTACCCATTTTTTAAACACCTCCAGGGATGGTGACTCCACCACTGCCCTTGGCTGCCTGTTCCAAT
>JAVSBS010003079.1:23074-40933 GCA_033124195.1 Coracias cyanogaster
CAGTGTTTCTATATTCTGTAGAGGAAAATGTTTCATACAATCTATGTAGATAGATCAGTCATCTTAGATGTGGTTCCTGCAGCTTTTTTCCCTCCTTTTTGGCCTATATTTCATCTGCCTTTTTAGTCTTAGTCTCTTCTCCACCTGTAATTTTTGGGGGATGAAGTTGTAGTGTCAGTGTCCTCAGGCTGCAATGAGGTCCCACGCAGGAACAGAGAACTTGAGATTTTTAGACAATTTACAAGTAATTCTAGTTTATTCTATAACACCGTGGTGATACGCAGTTGATGGCCTAACATCTCATGAAGAAAAAGGGAGGAGGTCTCTCTTACTGCAGCAACCTGATGAAGTTTCTGAAAGTCTGTATAAGACGAAAAATATTTGCATGTAGGCACAGAGGGAAGCACTGTGCAAGCATCTAATTGCAACACTCCCTGCTGACTGTTTTTAATGTGTGTTGGTTTTATTAAGCGGTCTTAGTAAGAAGCTAGACTTTAGCTTGGGCAGAAAAATACAATAGAAGCAGCAGCTTCAGTTCTCAGATTATTGAAGCGTGTGGAGTTGGGGAAACGGCCTGGATGCAGTAAACTCAGTGAATTTGCTCCTTCTGTGAAAAAATACCATAATCAATTGGTTTTGTGGTTGTACATCAACTGACTCGCCTTCAGAGTGTGCACGTGTATGTTTGGCTCTGTTACATCTAGAACGTTTGGTTTCATGTGTTGCATGTGGCATATGAGGGACAGCATTTGTGTGACAAACGGAGGGTCCATACGGCATCGTGTTCCACATCCTGTATTTTTAGGTATTTTCAAGGAGCTGTGTCTGAGGAGGTGAAGGGGGGATGTGCTGGTGACTTCTCACTAAAACAGACTTTTTTGGAAAATGCTGCTGTGAGGCACAAAACGGTCACAGCTCAGTCCCGGGTCAGAACGCAATATAAAAATGACGTCACTTCCTATAGTGATAGATGGCAGCTGTACGTCATTTACCTCACTAAAACCATTCAGAGAAAGAGACACACTTTCATCTAGCATGGGAAGAACCCAGATTTACAAGTCTTTAATGACGCGACATTTCTGGCTGGGGAGAAGTTACCGTGGATCGTTATTCATGTTTTAGTAACTCTTCCTGACCTCTTCACAGTTCCAGCCTGACTCTGGCCAGCTCTGTGCTAACCTAAAGCTGCAGCTTTACTAAGGATAAGAACTAGCAATGAAATTATTTTACACTTTTTTAGTGCTCAGCCCAAATAGTTTTTAGGGGCATGCATGAAGCAAGATGTAGTACTATACAAATTCATCAGCTCTCACTTTAAAATGACTTTTTAAATGCATTCTTGGCTTTGTCTTCGTAATTAATGTTTCCATCCCGACTTGTGGCTCAGAAACCTTTATACAGGGCTACACGACGACTTCCTTGTTCTACGCAAATCTCATAGTTCAGTTCTCACAATAGGCTAAATATTTCGCTTAAGGTAATTACCTGACTTCAAAGGAACTTTCACAGAAAAGTAATAATATCAGAAAGAGCCTGTATGCTATAAATAGGGTATAAAATTCCACATTAAAGATGTGTGTATATTGCAGGAATCTTCAGAACAGTGTGAAATATAATTAGGGCCTTCTACTGAGGCATAAAATTCTCAGTAATACATGCTAATCTTATTTGCTTGCAATGAGGTGGGAATACACCTATGAAGGCATCTTTTGAAATATTTGAATTCTTTACATCTGAGTTTCCAGTCATACTTGTCCGACTTGGTATTTTTCTTCCTCGTCATTTTTCCCTCCTGCAAGTTTTATTTGTGAATAAGCTTTCTCCTCCAGACAGGCAAAATCAGAAGCGTGAGCTCTCAGTAGGACAATTAGAATTTTAGTGAGATGTAAAAAGCTTTTTAAGAAAAGGGGAAGAAGTAAAATAAATAAGCTCACATGTGACTAAGGTCTGTGCTCTTCCCAGGGTGTGTTGGTTGCCTGAGAGGTCACGTTGCAGTTGAAGGCAAGTCAGGTCCTTCAAGTCACCCCATTGCTTTTAAGGCCTTTTGTCTGCGGTGTCTTATTCTTCCTATAAATAGAAGTCTGTTGGAAAGGAATATTTTTAATTAACAGAGCTTTTCTGAGGAAAACATGTTCTATTTATTTCCTCATTTCCCTTCTTTCCCCACCCCACCACTAAAGTATTTGTCCAGAGTACCTCGGCAGAACTAATGCTTTAATGGAAAGTATTGATTTGGTGCATAAGGGTTCATCCGTTTACCTCAGGATTTCAGCAGGAATGGTCTGCTCCCAGCGCTGGCCTTGCAAGCAGCTGGAGAATGAGGCAAAGCGTTGCTTTTGTCTGGAACGGGAACGTTTCTGGTCTTTCTGGGATTTAAAGCAGTGCCTTTTGCTTGGAAGGTATCATTATTATTAACATTGTACAGATGGACAAGTGGAGACAGAGAGGGCCAGTGACTCATCCAGCAAGTTACTGATGTAAGGAGGAAGGGACCGAGCTGTTTCATGTTGACTGTAAAAATTTCTGGAAATCTTGAAGCTTCCAGGAGGACACCAGGTGGATCTCCTCCCAGCTCACAGACAATGCGGTGAGCTCTGGGGACCTGCGTTTCCAGGGCTCCCTGGGATCTTCCCTGGGCACCTCACCTGGGAGGCTGCAGCAGAGCAGGAGAGCTCCCAAGCCTGGGGAGTCTGAGATGCTTCCAGAGCACCCCAGAAGCCTTGAGGTCTTCTCCATGCTCTGCCTTCCCTGAAGTCAAGGAAGCCAATTTATTTTGAAAACTCGAAAGATGACCATGGACATGAATACTTGTGTTTCCAGAAACCTGCTCCAAGTACCAACAAATACACAGATTTTAAAATTTGGGATGACTCAAAAAAGGGAGGAGAGTTGTATTTGCTTGGGGATATATATTAGGTTGGGGGGGGATGCTTTTAAAGATTTTTTTAAATAGAAACTTAGATTCTAGAACTGAATGGAACAGGATTGAATTTTGAGAGAAGGAAAGTGTGTATCCACGTTTATTATGTGGTGTCATGAGATACTATTTTCAGGTTGCCCCTTATTCCAATGGACTAGACCTATGAATTTAATACAGGACCATTATTTTAACTTTAAAAAAAAATCCTTAAATCTGGTGCCAGCAAGCTTAATATGCAGAGGGACCTTTGCAAATAAACTGGTTTTATTATTAAACTGAAGGGAAGTAGGATGATTGGGACTGTTCAGGACATGTGCGTTTTCAAGTTCCTCCTAAATTTTTTCCTTCTGACTAAACAGGACAAAATCAGGGGAGAAAAAAAAAAAAAGGCAATAGGTTGGTATCATACCAACATAATAAATCAGGTCCCATCACTGTTTTAATTTAGACGGGGTCTTCTATCTCTGCATCACCGTGACATTGTTTACTCGGGAAAAGAAGACACAGTAATAAACAAACACAAAGACTTCGGGGTAGTGACCGCCCGCATATCACTAAGCAACATCAATATTTTTGTGCACAAATAAAGGTCTCCTGCGCAGTGCCGGCTGCGAGTCTGTGTGTGTGCGCGCGCATGTGTGTGTGCCTCTGTAGCGCTGACCTTGTACCAGAGAGATCAGTTTTGTCGGTGATTGGTCACTCCTTAATTTGGATGTCTAGACATTTCAGTCCGCGCGAGCGAGAGGCAGACATCTAAAGACGTGAGAAGGGATTCTAAGGGACACCAGGACCTTAAAATAATGCCCAGGCAAACTGCGAATGGATTTTGCTCATTTTAAAAATATATGGTGGAAGTGATTGAATGGAACACATGACTGAAGGCTTTCTTTTTCATTATCACTGTTAATTAATATGCTTCTTGGATGTTTTCATGGCTGTGGTATAAATAGGTAAAGCTTCCTTAAAGGTTCTCTGTGAGTGGGAGAGAGTTAATATCGTGATTGGTCTGCCGGTCTGGGAATGTTTTCTTCATTTGCTGAGAACCCGAATCTTTAGAAAATAAATGAACTATGTTTAAATGAACTACCAAGCCTTAATTTATCCTGTTAAAACTATAGCCAGGAATGTCATCTCCCAGAACGTCCAGACGAATAGGGAATTATTGCCCGCCATCTGCGTTTCGTTCAAAACCTCTCTGTGTGTTTATGTCCACACGTAAGGAGGGCTCAGTTCTGCCAAACGCCGAGAGCTCTCAATTCCCACTGATGCCGTTGGGCATTTGAATGTTTCCAGGGCATTAGCCTCGTGTTTGCAAAACAGTGGCAAGCACCTATGTTTACAACGGCCCGGATTTTTCAGCTGCTCTTTAAATATCTCTGCAAAATGGGGCAAATGATCAGCCAGTTACCATTTGTATGGATGGTTGCGTTTGGAATATTGGATATTTGTGTAATGAACTAAAATTTACTTTTTTTGGGGGAAAAAAAAAAAACAACCAAACAACATTTAAATTGAGGAAGCTCTATTACCTTAAGAATATTTTTCTGTAATAATAAGGTCTGGCATTTGACAGAGCTTGAAGGAGCTATTAATATCTTTTGGAGATCTATTTTAAGTTTCTTTGTTTTTAATCCTTTCAGTCATAAATCCCAGAAAACAGCAACTGGTGCTCGAAAAGCACCCAGCATTCAGAATCAGGCACTCTGCAGCAGTGCAGCAACAAATTCTTTTGAAAACAGCACGGAAATAGTTTCAGTACGGGCATGGCCCGTCCAGTATCGGAATATTCCCACGCAGGAATAGCTGGAGCAGCAGCACAGGAACTTTGCTACCAGTGTAGATGTGTCTCTGTTACAGGGTGTGCTGGTATAAAACATTCGGGTAAGAATCACACCTATAACTGAACCAGGTGTACTTGCACAGGAACAGCAGATTACATTTTAGAGCTAGTTTGTACTGGGAGGATTCCCAGTATAGCCTTAGCAGAGCGGTGACCCGGCTGTGGCTGTACTGATGTGACATACACACACCCCCCCTCCCCCCCTCCAAATCTGAGAAAACAGTTCATTTCAGCATAGAAATCAATTTATTTTCAATTTGCTTTCACTCTGGGAGGAATCTGCACATTTAGAATAGCTTCAGATCGTCTCTCCTACAAGACAGCCCTGATACTTTGAATTTTTCCCTTTTTTGCTTTTCCTAATGTTTGGCTCTAATACTTCTACAAAACCAAGTTGCTCCTGAATTCTGTATCAGATGAAGAGCTCTCTTCCCTGGACAAAGATCCCTGGATTTGTGTGTGTGTGGTGGCAGGGTAGGAACCCACAGAGACACGTGATGGCAAAGCACAAACGCTGGCACATCTCTTGATGTTCTAAGTACTGGTAAATCTGTCCCATTTTTAGAGGCAAGCCACAACTACTGTGTACTCCTTCTGCTGTTCTCCTCTATCCTTGGAGAATCAAGCACGTTATTATGGTGTGTCCTTCCACTTCTGTATCTTGCTTAGCTCACCCGAGGTGAGTCTTAGTTTGCAGCCTGTTTCCTGGAATTCCCCGCTGTGGGCGTCTTTATGGCTACAGTCAGCTTCCCTGTTGGGAGGACAGGAGGAGGAACAGCCCCTACAGCATTGTGCAACCTCGCTGCCATCCTTCTGTCACAGCACAGGTCTTCTGCTAATCCATGCTGTGGGCTTCCACAGGCTTTCTGCTCCAGCGCGTTCCTCAGTGCTTGCCTGTTTGACTGATGTCAGTCATTACCAAAAGGTTTTGGGTTTTTTTTTTCAGAACTTTGCTCTGTTGCCTTTCCCCGTGCTTGTACACACAGATATTTCTGTCCATACATTCAAGGAGGCCCAGAGGAGACCTTCTTGCTCTCTACAGCTGCCTGAAAGGAGGTTGTAGTGAGGTGGGGGTCAGTCTCTTCTCCCAAGGAACAAGTGATAGGACAAGAGGAGGTGGCCTCAGGTTGCACCAGGGGAGGTTTAGGTTGGACATTAGGAAAAATGTCTTCCCTGAAAGGGTTGTCCAGCATTGGAACAGGCTGCCCAGGGCAGTGGTGGAGTTCCCATCCCTGGAGGGGTTTAAAAGCCGTGGAGATGTGGTGCTGAGGGACAGGGTTTAGTGGTGACCTGGCAGTGCTGGGGTAATGTCTGGACTTGACGATCTTAAAGTTCTCTTCCAACCAAAACTCTTTTATGACTTTTCTGACCAGTCTTAATATTTCTGCCACAAATGGTGCAGAACAACAAAGCCAAGATTCTAATGGGAAGTATTTTAAACCGTGACTTAAAGAAGTACAAATTAAGGTATCAACTGAAAAAGAAATTGTACCTGATGTTTCTGTAATGTTGTGATTTTATATCTGACTGTCATTTGGGTTTGGCACATCCATAATTGTGGTTGCTCGTGTTACAGCGAAACCCGGCCAACCAGGATGCTTTAAAACATTCCGTCTTATTGTAGTCCAGACGTATTTTCACAAACAGTCCAGCCATGGCTAAGGGTCTCTGTAGGTCCAGCACAATTCCAATCCTGGTGCTTTTGGGACCATCTTAGAGCTTACTGGCCCTGAAAATAATATATGAAGATCACTCATTTATTGGCCATATTAGCAAAACTGAGCGGTTGCTGCCCTGTGCAGTCGCTTTGCTCCCATTTGTGTGCTTTGCTGGCGCTCAAGAATTGTGTCTCATTTTTCCGATCCAGTTCGCTGCGTGGCTGCTTTCTACAGCTGCAGCAGAATGGATATGGTGAGATAGGGAGTACCTAGAAGCTGTCCATCAGTCTGTCCTGGGATTTTCCTGTATATATGTCCCTGGGTGCATTACATCAAGAAGGAACTACTGAGTACATACCCAGCACCTATAATGCAATATCCTAATATTCATAAGCTTCCATTAAGGTCACTTGGTTTTCAATCTTTGGAGGTATTTGCCAGGCATTGTCCTGTCCTCAGAGACACTAGTGGTGAAATACGAACTGGTGGAAATGTGAACAAATCGTATTTTTTGAATGCTCTCCATGGTTTTATGTACAATTTGACTAAACATATTATTTAGCTTGGTTAACTTGGGCATGCAACAGAGCTGGTCAGCTTGAACATTTGCGCGTTCCTGTTTAAGTTACATTTAATGCTAGCATATACTTAACTTTTGCATGCATTTAGAAAATACATGTTGTGTTCCCTCATCAGGTCCTTTGACAAGGTATTATCTAAATGAGCTCCACAGATTTGTTTCAATTCCAGTTCCTCTCTATTTTTTTCTTTCTTTCTTCTTGTCTGAAGTGTTCCCAGCAGTGCAGTAGCCAGGATTTGATTTCTGTCAGAAATGATACTGCTTCAGTCTCATCTCTGTAAGCCTCCGCAGGGAGGTTAGAGGGTGGTTATCCTCCGGCTGGTCTGGACCTGGTCCAGCATTCGATGAGAATGCAAATCCCCTTGAAAGCAGATACCTTCTCTGCAGCGATACTGCCTTTATGCTGTGTGTGCTTCAGGAAGCTGATGATACGTTTGTATTTGCATGGAAATACTGATATTTTTTTAAAGGTACCCAATCTTTTGCTCTTCTGAAAGCTTAGTAAATGTTCTTAATTATTTTTTTTTCCCTTTTTAACAAGAGGAAAAAAAAAAAAAAGAGTAAGTGCAACATGACTCAGGGCCTTGCCACAGCAGTGTAGGAGATTACTTTGCTGGAACAGGAGTTTGATTATTAAAGCTTTTGCTGTAGTTCAGCACATTAATTTTTGCGACTGGGGAATTCCACATCTTCCTTAGTTTCTAAGGCACGACGCAGCGGCATGAGCTTAACCAAGCTGGGCTTTCTTGCACATCCTCGCTGTCCAGGTACAGAGGCTTTGGCCAGAAGGCCTGATGTGAACAGGTGAAGCAGCTTTTGGAGCAGATGCAGCGCTGAATTTCAGGAGGGAGGCTGGAAAGCCCAAAGCTTGTTTGCTGGCCCAAGCTGCCTGCTGCCGCCTCTTGCAAGAGAGCTGGTGAGTTGTACCAGCTATGCAGGGCCAGCCGCTGTTGGAGGGAGCATGGCCCATGGGGCAAAACATGCTGGCTCAGGGGATGCTCTGTGGCCGAGACAACATGGGTGGGAAGCCAGATCCCTCATTCTGCCTCTTGTTCCTGCTCCAAAGCTGCACCCGCTGCCTGCAGAGGTGTCTTGGGACTGGCTGGCTGAGCAGCAGGGCAGTGCTGGAGAGGCACGCTGGTAGCGGGGCCAGGCTCTCTTAATTTGGAATGTTCCAGGAAGCACTTGTCCTGAGGTTGTATCCTTGTCAAGGTTCAAACAATGACAATGCTAAAAAGCCTTTTTACCTTTCTGTAGGGGACCAACTTGACCTTAGAGCAGCTGTAAATCAGCTGCTTGAGGTCTGGAACCCCTCTGCTGGGAGGCCAGGCTGAGAGCTGGGCTTGTTCATCCTGGAGAAGAGAAGGGGCTCTGGGGAGACCTTCTGGTGGCCTTGCAGGACTTAAAGGGGCCTGTCAGAAAGATGGGGACAGACTTTCTAGCAGGGTCCGTTGTGACAGGACAAGAGGGGATGGTTTTAATGTAAAAGAGGGAGATTTAGACTAGATAGAAGGAAGAAATACTTGATGCTGAGGGTGGTGAGAGCCTGGTGCAGGTTGTCCAGAGAGGTGGTGGCTACCCCATCCCTGGCACCGTTGCAGGTGAGGTTGGCCGGGGCTCTGAGCAACCTGCTCTGATTGCAGGTGTCCCTGCTCGGTGCAGGGGGGATGGACTAGATGGCCTTTAAAGGTCCCTTCCACCCCAAACCATGCTATGCTTCTATGATACTCTTCCCCTGACTGAAGTTTTCTCTTGCTTGGGCCATTCAAAAATAACCGTTCTCTGCAGGCCTGCCAGCGGATTGATGGCCGCGCGTTTGCAGGGCCCAGCTATTTTGGCACTGGCTGCCGTCGTGAGGGGCTATAAAAACCCAGGGCATCGCCTCTCACTGCACACCAGCCCCTCTGTTGATCGCAGTGTTGTCACTGCCTTAACAACCGTCGCCATGTCGCGCCTTCGCGTCCTGCCAGCCCCCTCCCACCACCCGCGCTCCCCTCGTTGTCCCCCGGCTGTCATGCTTCCAGAAAAAGCCGCTCTTGGTGGCGGGGCCAGGCCGGGCCGGGCTGTGGGGCTCTCCCGCCATGGCAGCCCTAGGCAGGCAGATGTCCCCAGCCCGCCCCATGGCTTCCCTGCCCCTCAGGGCTCCCCCCGGCCCAAGGGCTGCTCCCGCAAGGGGTCGGCCCTATTAAACCTGAAGAAATAAAGTTGTTTTCTGGGTTCAGGGAAAGAGGTGGGGGCTGAACCATCACCTTGAGGTTAAATAAACATAAATCAGACTCCCCTCATGGGCAATGCAGCAGGCTGAGGTCAGGGGGGTGAGGGTCAACGAGGCCAAGGGCCGGGTCCTGCGTGTGGGGCACAACAGCCGCCTGCAGCGCTCCAGGCTGGAGGAACAGCGGCTGGAAACTGCCCAGAGGAAAAGGACCTGGGGGGATTGGTCAGCAACCAGCTGAAGATGCGCCAGTGTGTGCCCTTGTGGCCAAGAAGGCCACTGGCATCCTGGCTTGGATCATAGAATCATGGAATCATTCAGATTGGAAGAGATCATCTAGTCCAACCTTCATCCAACATCCCCTCTGATGCCTAGACCATGTCTTGAAGCACCACATCTACCAGTTTTTTTTAACGCCTCCAAGGATGGTGACTCCATCACTTCCCAGGGCAGCCTGTTCCAGCGGCTAACCACTTTTTCAGTAAAGAACTTCTTCCTAATACCCAATCTAAACCTCCCCTGGTGCAACTTGAGGCCATTATCTCTCGTCCTGTCATTAGTTACTAGGTACAAGAGACCAGAACCAACCTCACTACAACCTCCTTTTAGGTAGTCATAGAGAGCAATGAGGTCTCCTCTCCTCGCAGTTCCCTCAGGCATCCCTTTATATACTACAAAGCAGTTATGTTTCCATACACTACTCTAGCAGTATACAGCTGTTCTAGCTAGGCGGCTGTTTCTAGGGTGGTACACTGTATTATGTCAGTGTTGGAATGGTTCTGAATACCTAAGAAAAGAAATAACAATGAAGTGGCAAGGACTGATGTCCATTTAACAGTAACACCTGTGTTTCACTCTTGTCTACACCTTGAAAGCAATAGTTTCATTATCTACAATCCCTGTATAAATAGAAAGGTAATAAAGTTGACCAGTGATTCTAGTATGCCTTATTTTTTTTCTAGATATATTTGACAAGTGTTTCCATTTGTATTTTGCCCTTTATATTTTCATGGTGTTACAGAAAAATTACCTACTTAATCCTCACAAGTGTTAAAGTTGGAGAAAGTAAGTCCGAGAATAAACCAACTTCTTGACTAATGAATTAAAGATTTAATCATAGTAAGAATTTGGGGTTTTTTAAGAGTTTCTAACGTCATGCATTAAAGACCCCACGAGTCCTATGGCAACCAACGTTAAGAGTACCAGGACAATTTTGTGGTTTACTCAGTCTTTACCTCCCACAACCTCTGCAATGAATGCTGCAGCTACAAGCATTCCATTTGCATACTGCAGACTTCACTTATGAACATAGTCTCTTATGTGAATCCCTTTACAAGCTCACATCTATTTTGCTCACAGATGTTATAATATTAAGATAGACATAAGACCTGTATTACAGTGATTTATTACAGAAAGCATCCTTTAAGATATATTTATGGGTATGTGAAAGGCTACCAAGGGAGTTTAAAATCGCTTCCCATTCAGTTTCATAATGGTTTGAAACTCAGAGACCTCTCTTCTTTTTTCCCATGTCAGGTTTCCAGTATTTCAAGAAACAAATAGAAAACACCTTAATAATTCAAAGTGGCATCCTGAAATTTTATATGGAAAGTAAACAAGGCCAACTTTCCTAAGCTTTCCACAGGTATTAGATTCTTTCTTGATGTTCTACTGATAAATGCTCTAGAGTGTTCGAAGTATTTGCTTTTCCATTTCTCTCACAGAAACAAACCCAAATGAACAAAAAAAACTCCATCCTTGCCAAGGTTTAAGATGAGCAAAGTATGGCCTGTAAAAAGACATCAGATAGCATTGCTTATGTTCACTATCATCTTAACAAATATGTGCTATCATTTTGTTGCCTAATTCTGCAATCACAGTCTTAATTTTAAACAGAAAAATAAAGTTACTGAATCAAAGCTGAACTACATACAGGACAAACATCAGTTTTGTATGACCAGAACTCTAAACCCTCTAACATCCTAAGATGTCCTGCTCTCCAACACATGACTTCTATCTTTGGAGCTTCTAGCAAATAATGAGTATTTTTCACAAACCTAAGCAAAGGATCAAAGACTTTCTGCAAAGCAATATAAATATTAGAGAACTTGCAAAAGAGGGTGTTACTAGCATGTTGTGATCCAATACCCAAATGAAGAACAGATCAGAAAAGATGCACTATTCACATCCTTCAAGCAGTAGACAAGTGATTGCACCTTAGGAGTTAATTGGACTGTTACATTGTGTATGCTTTGTATATCCAGGAAGCTAGAACACAAAGAAGGGGCCTATTTTAAGAAACCATCATAGCATACATTTATTTTGCTTTGATTGTCATGTCTTATTTATAGAAAAAAATACAGAAATATTATCCCAGAAGGCATATGTTCCATATAAAGTTGATAAATGTGACCAAATTAAAATATCATACAGGCAAATTACAGAGAAAATGAAACTGTTTGCCAAAGTGCCTGAAGGGAGCAACAGATTTTTTTATTCCTATAAATCAAGGTTGGATTGCTTTCTAGAAGGCTTTTTTTTTTAGACTAGTTGGCTCAATTATGAAATCCTATGGCCTATGCTATCTCAGCATAGAGATTAGATAATCTACTAGTTCCTAGTTATCAGTAAACCTGTCAGCTATATTTAAATAAGTACTTTCTTCATATGATCCATCTATAGTTGGATGGAGTTGAGGATTGCCTTAGTGCCCCAAGAGCAAGACTAGGTTATATTTACATTAATACTTCTTTTATATGACCTTCTATAATTGGAATTTTTTGAGGATTGCTTTAGACTATGACAGGAGAAAGATTAGGTGTGCTGAGTTTGCATGTGGTGTGGTTTTGGTAGTGGGGGAGGTGGCTACTGGCATGGCCCGTGTAAGAAGCTTCAAGAAGCTCCCGCTGTGCCAAGTCAGACTCACCTCTGGCCAAGGCCATGCCAATCAACGATGGTGGAAATGACCTCTCCAATAACATACTTAAGAGGGGAAAAAACAGTTGGACAAGCTCATTTGTTTGGGGGTTCTTTTGTGTTGGGAGAGGAGTGGGACATGAGAGAGACAACCATGCAGACACTAAGGTCAGTGTGGAAGGAGGGCAGGAAGTGCACTGGAGCAGCCATTCCCCTGCATCCCATGGTGAGATGACAGGCTGAGCCTTTGTAGCCCTTAGAGAGCAATGGTGGGGCAGAATCCTGCCTGTGGCTTGTGGAAGATTCCACACTGGAGCAGGTGGCTGCGCCCAAAGAAAGCTGTGACTGTGAGGGAAGCCCATGCCAGAGTAGTCCATCAATGGGAGCATTACGACGCACAGAAGAGATCCACACTGGTAAGAGAAGTTCATGGAGGCCTGTCTCGCATGGGAGGAATACTACATTGCAGCGGGGGAGGACTGTGAGGCATTTTCCACCCGAGGATGAAAGAGCAGCAGAAAAAACCTGGGACGGACTGACCAGACCCCCCGTTACCTGTTCCTCTGCACTGCTGAGGGGAAGAGGTAGAGAATGGGGAGTAGAGCTGAGCCCAGGAAGAAGGGAGGAGTTGGGGGAAGGTGGTTTTAAGATCCAGTTGTATTTATCACTGTCCTACTCTGATTCAATTGGTAAATAGGTGGTGGTTTTGTTGTTTAAATTAAATTGATTTTGTTTCCCCAAGTTGAGTCTGTCTTTTGCCTGTGATGATAATGGGTGAGTGAGCCCTCCCTGTCCTTTGCTTTACGCTTTTGTCATATTTTCTCCTCCCTATCCCACTGAAGGGCAGCAGAAGTGAGTGAACGGCTGTGTGATCACTTTGTTGCCAGCTGGGTGGGCTTAAACCACAACAGTCTTTACTAGGCTATATAGCAATAAATTTGAAAACCTGTATGGAGATAATAAAGCCTAAAACTGTCTTTCTAGCATGCCATTAAAGAAGAAAATTAACAAAGCTAAGTGTATACTGCTTCTACTTCACTAATTCTTTGCTTTCAGCGTAGACCCTGGAAATGTACTTTAACAATGATGTATCATATACTTGCACTTTCACAAAATACAGTGCAACATACCTCCTACCAAAATAATATTGCCTATGAAGACCGATTCCGTGTAAGATTAGTAAAATGTCCAAGATATGAGAAAAATGAAAAGTTAATTAGCAATCCAAAATCAAAATGCATTAATAACTCCTTTAATGACAGAACTCAATATGATACTTCATACAGAATCACAGAATGGTGGGGGTTGGAAGGTTGGAGGGGACCTCTGGAGATCACCTACTCCTATCCCCCTGTCAAAGCAGGTTCACCTAGAGCAGGTTACACAGGAACATGTCCAGGCAGATTTTGAAAGTCTCCAGAGAAGGAGACTCCACAACCTCTCTGGGCAGCCTGTTCCAGTGCTCCATCACCCTCACAGTGAAGTTGTTTTTTCCTGATGTTGTGGTGGAACTTTCTGTGTTCCATTTTGTGCCCATTGCACCTCATCCTATCACTGTGGATCACTGAAAGGAGACCAGCCTTATCGTCTAGACACTCACCCTTCAGATATTTATAAACATTGAGAAGATCCCCTCTCAGCCTTCTCTTCTCCAGGCTAAACAGCCACAGGGATCTTAGCCTTTCCTCATAAGTGAGATATTCTCATCCCTAGTACGATGGTACTATGTGCTTACGTAACTAAAGATCAGAATTCATTTAGGCTGCTTTTGTTTAGAACGGACAGCTTAACAAAATACTCCACCTCCTACTGTGTAATTTAAAATACTGCTGTAGAAAGAAAAGAACTTTAGTATTTTTATTTTTCCAATATCTAGGCCAGTGAAGTATGTGGAATAACAACAGTAACTTATAGTATATACACTCTTGACTATAGTATGCATTTGCTGAGGGATGCTTCAGAAAATTATGTACCTCACAGTATCATTTTTTTAGGTCTCTTTCAGTGTCTTCCTTTTCCTACCACACAATGTTTCTATCCATGGGTTCTATATATTTTATATCTGTATGTTCTACCTTTTGATCTCTATGAATGCAGAAGGAGCATGACCTTAAAGCTAACGAACTATCTATTAATTAGTTAACTTCATTTTGCACCTATAATGGATGCACCTGACCTAACTTAATCAATTTTAAAACGAGGTCTGTAGTTTAAGCTAGTTCTCTAGCCTTACTCTGCAGTTAATGAAGACAGATAAGTATCTATAGCAGCCTGTACACACACACAGAAGTATTTGAGATAAACGGGATAAACTATCCACTCTAGGACATCTCTTAGTTACAAAGGGAGCCTAGACAATTACCTTAACATGCAGGTCAGGTATTTACGTAACTGATAGTTGAGGTGAATTCACATGGAATTCATTCCTCATGGAAGATTCAAATACTGTCACACACAAGACATTAAGTATACCAAAAATAGATAGCAAACTATGTCTCAGTGCTATAGAAGTTAAAAGGTTTACAAACAAAAGGGAAATGTAAGCAAATCCCTACACACCTAAATTCACACCTGTTCAGCATTCACACTGTTTACACAATTCACACCTACACACCATTGACATCTGCTTGTTGCATGTCACTTAAGAGGTCGCCTAGTATCTTCCACCCCAGAATTCCTGGTTTATAAAAAAACCAATATATATAAAAGGTAAAAGCTGTTTGACAAGAAAATCTAAAATTATCACATTCTTTCAGAGAGCAAAATCAAATGTAGATCTATCACACAGATTTCCAAGAGGGTCCCCAAGCTGAAGTGCCTCAGATCCACACTGTAGAAACCAGAGGAAGAGCAGAAGAGAAAGCTCAAGTATTCCTTCCTGTTCAACATATCTCCAGCTACAGATGAACCCAAGAATGGAATGACCTGGGCACACAATGGAATTTCTAAGACCAGCTATAGAATTTTCTATAGCTTCAATAGAAACTTCCAGGTATTCTCTCTGTACAATAGTGTTTACCTGCATAAGAAGTCTTACTGGTTTTAGTATGACTAGTTTCCAACATGACTGATGTGTTTTACAGAACAAGTAGTTTTAAGCTACCGTTGGAATTTTTCCACACTTTGTGAAAGGCTTTCTTAGTTGCTGTTTCATTTAATTTATGCATGCTTATAAAGACATGGGGCAGTTCTTAAATAGAATTAATATAAATTCAGAACTAAGCAGTAGTGCTAGACAGTGCACATTTGCAGATATACTCAATACTTATGGATTGTGTGGGTTATGCAATAGCTCTAAAGTTCCTTTTAAAGTTCACTTAATCTAATCCACTCAGTTGTCTCAAGAGATAAAGTTCCTCATTTAGTGTCATGTCAAGGCTTAGTCAAGCCTTTTCAGTGTCATTGTTTTTGACATATTGCTGAGATAGAACCTTTGATTCCAGAGGCTGCCAAGTGGAAACATGTAACTGAAATGATTAATCAAATTATTAAAGGAGGGGAAGCAAGGGAGGGTAAGGCAAGTATTTCAGCAGTATTTCTGACAAGCAAACTGTATGGCTGGCAAGAAATGAGAGCAGCCTAAAATCCTCCCATGTTTTCTCCTTTAATTTTAGTAGTTTATTTTCTTTGGTAGTTCTCACCAAGCACGCTGAAGTTACCTTAAATGGCTGCTCTATGGCGTGTGGTTCATATGCATGAACTTGCATGATGCCATGCCATTGCTGTCCCACTATTTCACAGAGTATATTTCTTCTGGGAGCTCATCTGTGTACTGTCACACACACTAAAAGATAATGCATGTTCTTACTGCCCAACTGCACCGTTTCAGATCAAGCCTGCCAACCTCAACTGAGTCACTCTTATAAGAAAAGAGTCAGTGTAGGATGTCTTAACCATTCTTAAAATTCTCTCACTCGGGAAGAACTTGCAAAACTTAAATCTTCATCGGCCTGCTGACAACGCTTGATCAAGGTGACAAAACTAATCTCTTTGAAATGACGTGCCAAACACACTGATGGTTTAATTTCTCACAGACTAAAAATCATTAATTGCATGAATAGAAACATAACCTGGAGAATGAAAAAAAAAATACTAGGGATCCTTTGTCCTGAGACATTAAAAATTAAGAAGTGCTTGGACTCGTCTACTCTTTAAGCCACTTCGACCACCGGTTTTTATATGTATGGTTAACTTTAACCACTTGAGCCAGGTCTCTCAAAGCTGGTAGCAAAAGGACATCACCTCCCCTTTTGGTGCTGATACATCTTCTACGGAAAGATAAACCAGCTTACCTCCTAACAGCCCAACAAATGCTGGTAAAATATCTGTTAAAGGGCTGCCTTCTTTGTGAAACTACAAATATCAGTAATAACCTGAACTTCAAAATGTGAAGTTCATATTTGGTGGCACTCACAGTGTCCACCATCTTAGGCTCAATCTTTCACAGCTTTTTCACTAGTACTTTCATATCAAGTAAACCCATAGTTCATAACAAAATGTGGCAGCTTGTAACAGGCCTCTTCTAATAAGGGGTAGAAGATTCTCCAGATACTGAAGAGGCCAAAAATCTTTCTGAAATTCAGAGATATATATGCAAAACAACCATTACCCTTAGATCACTGGTGCTCTGGGAGTTTTCCTCTCTCTCATCCTGAAAGCGGAACAAAGCAGCTGCTATGCCATTATCTAGTCCCAGTAGGCATCCTACCCAGAACATGATACTGTACCATGAAGTACAAAAGCCCATACCAACCTCAGGACTCACGGGACATGTGCCATCTGCTGTTAACCACGTGAGCCACAAACTGATTGTCACATACAGAGAAATGAGTTTAGCAGTTAGCTGGCTTCTGATATATTATCACTGTCATTAGAAAGGGAAAAAGAGTTATGGCCCTCAGAACACATGCTTGCACACATGTCTGAGCCCACATGTTCCTTGTGGGGAACAGATGAGTCAAGTATACCTTCAATTCCTGCTTCCTATTAATCTCCATCTGGCATAAGGAAATCATGTTCTGCCATGTAAGGAGGCAATTTCAAACTCTCAAGTAGTCCTCAGATTACACAGATTAAGTCCATTTTTCTGTTCAGTAGTGCCTCTGTGAAATATCTTAACAAAGCACTACCAATCTGTACTCAAAAAAAAAAGTGCCTCAGAATCTCCATTGTTATTTGCTTGTCTGCATATCCATCTGTAATTATCTCCTGGGATGCCTGGAAGCACCACACTTGAGTTTCAGCACAAAGTTTTTCCTTCTTTCTTTTTGCAATATCCCCATTGCCACCCTGAATGCAGTTAAAAGATTAATGCTTTCCTCCATTCAAAATCCTCCTGAAAGAAAACCAGAGAATGAACGACCTAAGGAATCCTGATTTCTCACATAATATTCAAATTTCAGCAGTAAGCTACTGTTTGGTCTATAAAACTGTAGATGTGTAAGTAAACAGAAGCAGAGTACAAAAGATGCACTGCCTAGCACAAAGAAACACTGCTTCCAGAACTTGAAACCATACAGACCTGCATTATGAGCCTGCATGAACAAAACAGTTTAACAAGTCACACATTAAAGCCAGAAGTTCTGACCGCTGTCATGGATAACTACTGGACTGAATGTGGCTCTCATTTTACCAGATGTTCCTGGAGATAGAACAAGCAGTAAATCACCTCATAGCCACCTGCCACCCGCAGGCCCCATGCTGCCCATGCTTTGTTCTCCCGTGGGCCGGCCT
>JAVSBS010003079.1:40943-91327 GCA_033124195.1 Coracias cyanogaster
AAGAAACGCATATTCCTATTTGTTAATTTATTGAACAAACCACCACCTCTCTTAATGTACACTTTGTCCATTAGTTTTTGTTTACTGCTCAACCAATTCCTAATTAAATTTCAGATTTCTCACAACAAAATTGCTCATAGCTGCATCACATCACACTTCAACAAAACAAAGAAAGAAGTATGTTATATAACTCTTCAGTGCATGATTCATTAGTTTATTTTGCTGAATGAAACAGGTTCTACTGATCTGCTTTATCTTAGGTTCTTCAGCAAGTGAAGGAATAGAGGCGTCCTCACCTGAGGACTGCTTCCACTCTTCACAGTTCCTGAAAAGCTGGCTTGCTAAATGTAGGCAACACTGTAGCTGACTCACTTTGTGACCTGCATGCATGTCTGCTAAGGCACAACATTCAGCCTCTCAGACTTAACACAATCCATTCTGTTTACAACTGCTTAGAAATTTTCAGTCTCGAAAGGGTAAGAATATTGACTATAGTCTAATAGTCTAGATTACATTTGGTGTATGCTATCTATGTTTTTGCTTATGGATTACTACCACAGAGGCAGTGGTTTTGTAGCACTTTTGCCAGTGATTTGCTGGAGCGAGGGTTCCTTTGAGAAATGCAGTCACCACAATTTTCACTTGCTTGGCTGTACATAGTCGTATTGTTTGACAGTCTGTGGCCAAATGAAAAGTCTTTCCCCACGCTCTGATGAAGTCAACTTAACAAATATAGTCATCTTTGTTTACACTAAAAGTATCAGAGAGGTGGTGAGAAGAACTATTAGAGGGACAATGTTTTAGAACCTCTGAGTTAATGGAAAAAATTCATAAGGGCAAGTAAGAACTGAAAAGGGAGCCTTCTAAAATACAACTACATAATTCACTAAAGATTTCCCATCTACAAAGAAAGCTTACACTATAGACTTAGTAAATTCAGTATCTCCCTTTATAAGACTTGTGACTTTACTGGAGTAATTGTTACAAGTCACATACTTTGGAAATATGATCCCCTCACTCTGACTATACATTTCTCCACTCAGAACAAAGGGGGAAAGACATAATCATGAGTAATGGGTTAATCAACATCACACTGCTTGCAGCAAATGCAGCACTTTCTTTTTTTCCTCATTTTCTTCCTCAAAAGTAAAAACTGCAATAACTTGACTAAAATCCCATTGACAAAATATCCCAGAAGTCACATTCAATTTTGTAATTACTAATCCTTCCCCACCCAGCAGAGAAACTGTAAAAAATCAATGCAAACCCATACAACTCCAGGTCAAAGGATCTTCTTTTAAACTAAAATGAACACACAGAAAGACCTCATACTCCATGTGCTGGGTCCTATCTGCTCTAAGCAGAAACTCCCACTTGGAATTGTGCAGCACTCCTCCAGCCAGCAAACCGGCTGGCCATCTGCCCGCATCTGTCTCTTCTATGCTAATCCCCAGTTCCCAAAATATGCTCTGTGGCTTCAATTCACTTCACAGTTGGCTGTATTCTGTTTGTAAGTTATTTGGCTGGTATGGATACATCCTTTTTTTTTAAGATACTGGAGTATACAAGTGCCTCTTCTTTAAACAAGCATGAAATCATTGAAAGTAGGCAAAGAAGATGGCTTGATCACAAGCATATCTGAGAAAGATAGCGCTGGAGTTCTAAGAATGAGAACATACCTGATTTGGCTGACCTACAAGATCAGGCCAGTGGCCCAGCGAGTTTCCTCTTCTGCTGGCGGTTGATAATTTGAGGGTGAAATAGAAAGCAGACACAACCACCTGTTTTAGTCAATGTTACATTACAACGGAGAGCTATTTTCCTATGTTGCTTAAAATTCAGGAGGTGAAAAAAGGTTATTTTCCCTCTGCAAATAGAGCATTCTACCTTTATTTGAGTGACCAGATGAGCTATCAAAAAGGTATTTCCCATCCTCTGCCCACCTCTCCTTGCAGACTAGTACAGCAAATTTATATAATTACTGTGCTTTTACTAGCTGAAGCAAATTCTAGAATATCTGTTAGCATTAGAAGCAAAAATATAGGTGAGGAAGGTAAAACACACAGTTCTGTGCTCTCAGACATTACGATGAACCTGACCTAGATGAGACGAAAATTATCAAGTTTATATGTTTGCAGATATTTATTTAAACAGAATTTGGTTGTGTTGCCCAAGTTACTCCTGACTTTCTTATTAGTTCCTATGTTTGTTGTGATTCAACTTCAAGGAGTTATTGAAGCATCCAGTATCATAATCCTGACACTCAAAAACACAAACTAAGTAGCATGAGTCACATTAAGAGTTAACAGAAATCCAAATGAATTTCATTAGAAGAGGTACTTTGCAGTAGGCATGCATACAAGAAGAAATATGAAGATAGTATCTCTTCTGAATACAACACTGGAGAGACTATTAGTCTGCCTAAATCTTCAAAAAGTTAAAAAAAAAAAAATTGGAAAAGGTTCAGACAAGCCTCCTAAGACTGATTCAAGGTCTGGAGTTTGAGATTTAAAAAGCTCTATTTACTTAATTTTTCAAAGGCAAGGTTTTCTAATCTACTAAACAAAGGCATAACAATATCCAGTAAGTGCAAGCTGAAATTAGATAAATTTCCAGCTACAAATAAGGCATATTTTTTAATACTAAAATTATCCATGAGAAACCACTTAGTAAGGGATGTGCTCATTTTTCCATCACTTAAAAGCCTTCAAATTAGGACCAAATATTTTTCTGAAAGACATAAAAACTTCAAGCAGAAGATAGATACTTGCTACCCGAAAATTATAGACAAAATCCCTGTGTTATTTAGAAAATCAGACTGGTTAAACATAACAGCATCTGCTTCCATTAAAATCTATAAAATGCTTAATACAAGAATTTTATTCCTCTTTGGTGACACCATTTCCATTGATAAGATGGGTTAAAAATGTTACAGAAATTTAATTTATTTCCAAATAATCTGACCAACCTCACAAAAAGCAGAGGAGGTAAAAAGTGAGGCCATGTTCCCTCCCACAAGACATAAACGAGCCATATGTATGACTACCAGTGCCTATCAACTGAAAGGTAAATCTAATAAAATTAGGTCTTTCAATGCAGCTTCACTGACAGAAACCCTAAATGCAAGAGAAGAACTTCCAGCATCACTGTATTTCTATGCAGTTGGTTATTTGTACAGATATCCTGAGAAGAAAAAATTTCTTTATGCAAGAGAAAAGCATCTAAAGTGTGTTTCCCTATCAGCAGTCTAAGTTTTCTGGGCAGATTCTGAGATCCCAACTCCCAAATCTCTAATCACAATAAAGCTGAGAGCCAAGAGTTGCTGCCTCTCAGAGTTAAGCTTTTGTTTTTGTAAGACACAAAGACATACAGTCCCCACTGAGGTCTGAGTTTAGGATAGAAATACTCTACTACTATGTATGACTAATCTCAAAAATAAATTTTGTTTGTTGTCCTCCCCCACTTAAAAATTGCTAGCAGCTAATTCAACTCCCATGAAGACCACACAACTGTAAACTCTCTTCACCATCTGTAAACTGTCACATGTATTCCAAAATAAACTTTGTTCTTGTATTTGCCATTTTTAACTTATTCTGGCTGACAGCCACCTGACTCAAAACTACTTACAAGATCTTTCTGCAGAAGCTTTTAAAGCAGTTTCCAGCCTGCTTTAATACAAATTTAATTAAAATATAGACTTGACGTCTAAAACATACATTTTATCTCTGATAATAGGAAATTCTACTTAGGACATAATTGACTATGGAAAAGATAACGCAACATACCTTCTTTCTAAAAATACCCTGAAATCTTTCAGGCTTGATATTCCCTTCTTGTTAGAGTCTGCACAGAAGCTGACAGTTACCTACCATAATTCCCTACTGGAGTAGCCAAGAACCAGTGGAAAGAGGAACATAAAAAACAGTTATATCCACAGAAGCTACTTTCACTAAGTGTTAATGCCTGGACTGGAGAATATTTTTTGTAAGAACAGCATCGGACTTACTGTTGGCACTGGGATTCTCCTCTGCAAGTTGAAGCAAGCACTATAAAGATCTCCAGGCTGTATTACATCATTATTCTAAGGGTAAAGCTGTTGCACTAGCCCAAGAAAAATCTTTGGAAGAGTAGCTTGTGTTTATTTAGGTTTATTTTTCAGAATTCCTGTTTGCTAACAGCAGCAGCTTATTTAAATCCCTTAATTCATTGTAACAGGTCTGGCTGAGATGGAGTTAACTTTCTTCATAGCAGCCCATATGGTGCTGTATTTTGGATCTGTGCCTAAAACAGGGGTAACAACATGCCAGTGTTTTGACTATGACGACTAAAGGGTGGCTGCACCACCATTAAGCTTTCCCTTTTCCCCACCACCCCCAAACCTGCAGCAAGTAGACCGAGGGTGGACAAGAAGCTGGGAGGTAACACAGCTGGGACAGCTGACACAACTAACCAAAGAGATACTCCATACCATGTAACATCATGCTCAACAATAGGAACTGGAGGGACAGGGAAAAGGTGAGGAGTTCCTGGCTTCTAAGGTGGCTGCTGGCATCAGTCTGGTTGACTGCCTTTGCATCACTTGGTTTTCTCCTCTTTCCTCCACTTATTATGCTGTCTTTATCTGGACCCAGGAGTTTTCACACTTTTGTTTTTCCTGTTCTCTCTGCTTCTGCTGGGAGTCAAGCAGGGACTAAGCAAGTAGCTGCGTGTGTGCTTAGCTGCTAGCCAGAGTCAATCCACAACATTCATACTTTCCCACCATACAGACAAGCCCAAATAAAACTTAAAGATTTTTTTAAAAAATCAAATAGGAACACAAACAGAAAACACTTCTAGGCATCAAAGAAATAAGAGTAACTGCTAACAAAATATAAGTGGCTGTAACAGTAATGCCTCAGGCTTAATAACGGGGTTTGTCCTGTATGTCCTCCAGATCTGCAGGATGATTGTCACAACCCAAAATCTCCAACCCTGGATTCAGAGAGACAGGTTGCATTAAGTTTTGTGATTCTTCCACAGACAAATATAGGTGAGCCAACACCATGTGGCAATATAAGTCAAGTTTTACTGCTAACAATCAAAGAAAGGTTCAAGTGATTGAAAATATGCCTTTTGCTTAATATAAATCAAAAGATGAGAGAAAGTAGATAGAAAAGACAAAAGAAGGAAAAAAAAGATGTATCACCATCTTGGGTTCCAGTGATGGTCTGATGTTCATCAGGAGTCCAGGAGAGTGGGTCGACCCCGATACTTACTTTACAAGCTCTTTTATGGATTAGCCTGGTTCAGTCACTCCCCAAAGGTGGTACTAGCATGTGCATACATTCTGTAATCTTCTAGAACCATCCAAAATTTGGTCTAGGGGAGTTTGGGGGTCCCTGGTGGTTGAATCCCCCAATATCACTGTGACCAATTATTAACCTGCTAACTTGCACATCTTGAGCATGCTCAGTCTCTTGTTTACTGTCTGTGGTTTAGCAACTGCAATTTTGAAACACTCAGTATAAGGAAGGAACATGTCCTGCCTTCCCAGGGCCTGCTGCCTGTGTACCGAGCCATGAGGTGAATGGCTATCAAGACTCCCACAATGATATGCAACAACCATTGTCCAGGAAAACAAGGTAGTGACAAGCGTTTTTCTCAACTAACTTTTTTCTTCCCAAAGGAAATGTGAGATTCACATTTACTTCATTTTACAATCGGTATAAACATGCTCATTATTAATAGTTCATGTTTTGCACTAAAATTCAGTTACAGCTCTAAAACAGGTAAATATAGTGATTTGTATCAGCTATTTTAGATTACAGAAGCTCAGGATATGCCTATTAAAAGCAACACTTTCTAACTCTTCCCTTGAGATGGAAGACTTACTTAACCTTACAGAACTGTGTTGACCACAGATTCTACTATTGCCTACTTACATTCCAGCTCTCTGAAATGAGGCACTGAAAAATTCTCCTCTTGTCCCCCAGTACATGCAGTAGGATGGCATATGATGGTAACATTTTCAGTAGTTAAAAACTACTTCTTAGCACTTTGGACAGAAATAGGCAAGCAAAAAGCAGACACTGTAGAATTTCACTTAGCTCTGTTTACATATTTGTGGTCCCCTCATAAAGGATAAGTGACCACTTGGCTATTTCAATATGTCATTCTCAGTTTGCCATCCTCAGCACTGCCCTCATAAGAATAAAGAATGAGGAGGTATAGGTCTTCCTTTCTCATAATTTTCTGTTTCACAATCCAGCACACTAAAGGTAAACATCACTGGTATTTGAATCTATCAGGTTTTAATTAGAACCCATGTAACATTTGTGTCTATCTTAAGACTAGGCATTTTAAGGAGGCAGAGCCTATAAAAAATACACACATTTATTCCAGTGATTTCTTAAACTTTCAGCAAAACATCCCACTTGTGGAAAGATTAACTTTCTTGAAAATTCCATTTTACTACACAATCCCATTTACTCCTGCTAGTCATAAACAAATTAAATAACAGCCATCGACATTTTGACAGCGCTGAAGAATTTGTAGGCAATTTTAATGATGGAAAACCTACCTCATCACACTCCTCAAAGTTCCAAATTGATCTTTGGCAGTGGGGCTGATAATTTGATTGTTCTGTAATGTACAGATGCATAATTTCAAAAGCAGAAATCATTTTACAGAGAGACAAATTAAATGCAAATGAAGTCCTTGTACAAGATGTTAATACATAAAGTAATATATACAGCTATAATTTAATAAGAAAAATAAAGAATACAGCTCATCTAAACATCAAATTAAAAGATGATTTTCACATCAAAACATCCATAGTGGTAGGATATAGTCCACTGCATCATTAATCAGAAATATAAGATATTTAATAAGCCTTCCTTTCCTTCTTGCCATCTTTCTATTTCCTCCTAATTTTAGGCTCAAACAATCTTTTATATTTGCTGTGCTCAGTGGCAGTTCTATTAAAACAGAATTAAGACACTGTCTATCACAGAGGTAGACTGCACAAAGAAATGGAATACTGGATGGTGGGTTATAAACCTTACTTTAATTTTTCACTTCAAATTACCAGTGGACAAACTAACATTCATTTTACTTTGTCTCTTACAGAATATAAAGTCTGTATTTTCCCTGAAA
The DNA here is from genome assembly GCA_033124195.1 of Coracias cyanogaster. Lineage (NCBI taxonomy): Eukaryota > Metazoa > Chordata > Aves > Coraciiformes > Coraciidae > Coracias > Coracias cyanogaster. The sequence goes on from JAVSBS010003079.1 coordinate 48,078, forward strand.
ATGATGCATTCTTTCTTAAAGTATTTCTCAGTAGTCCAGTATTATTAAGCCAACTTAAAGAAGTTTGCTGCCAGAGGCAAATGCAAACATAGATCACCTCCTAGATAATTCAGTATGCACTGTGAAAGTAATGACTTACAAAGCAAATCTTTCATATAATTCAGCTGTCAGATCTTTACAATGTTACAATACTCCCAGATTTTAATAGCAATATGCATGAAGTATGCCAAATAAGAAACCATATATGGCACTGCATTACAGAGGTCCTACTACTTTTAGGGAGTGGAACTTGGATATCATTCCCCACAGTATTTCCAAACAGGTGGAAGGTACTTTCCACCCTTTTCTGTGAGGGCGCAGCAGGTGTTGGTGGCTCCTTCATGGCCGCGAGCGGCAGGGGCTTACCGAGGAGTCAGCAGGGCTGGGCCTCGAAGCCAAGGCCCCTCTCACTGCCGCAGGCAGGGAGCGGGGCAGGCCGGGGGAAAGCCAGGGCTGCCCCCAGACATCTGGAAGCTCCCTGGGAAGAGGCCAAGGCTAGGCCAGCAAGTCACGCTGGCTAGGCCAGCTGGTCGCGCAGGGCCAGCCACAGCCCAGCCTCAGGTGGGGTTTCTGCTAGGACACAGGAGCACAGCAGCACAGCAGCCTGGCCTTGCGGATGCTGTGCGTGGATTTAGTCCAAAAGTTAGCTTAGCCCAAAAACCGGTTCAGGCCTGTGCCGGCTATAGAGTTATCTTCCATGGAAACTCTTGTGTTGCCTAGAGTTTAGACAGTAAATCTTCTGGTGTGCCATTGTTGGTACTAATGTAGTTTTATTTGATATTTTTTGTTACCTGATCATTTTGACTGTTACTAGGACTTTTTATTTTTCCTTCCTGTTTTTCATTCTCTCAATGATCCAACATCCCATTTGAGACATTAAATATGTGTAATTAATTCCCTGGGTTGTTTTTTTCTTTTTTACTATGAAGGGCAAAGGAAATTAATTCTGACAGGAAAGATTTGTAATAATCTTAGTACTCAAATAATCAAATCAGGCAAAAGTCTAATAAAGGCAGTATGATTACCTTCTAAGTGTAATCTGTAATCAAGTGTAATCCTGATCTAGCTGATCAGGAAAAAAAAAAATTTAAAAATCCTTGGATCGAGAAACAGTAAATGTTACAGACCAGAGACAAGACTGAGCAATTCACTGGCACATTTCTTTTACTGATTAAAAATGCAAAAGATTGCTGTGGTTCTGGATGAATTTAGACAAGATCAATCAACATATATTGTCTGCTCTTTCTTTTCTGATTAATCGCAGTAAGTGTCACATGCTTATTTAAGCAGAATCATCTGTATAGAGTTAATCTGTTTTATTGATTAGCACAAAGCAATTGTTCAGCTGGTTCTCATTTGATACAACATGGTGGTCTGGCATCCAGAAATACACTACAAGGAGAACAACCTTCCTTTGTATTTTCTATGCCTTTTTTACATGGTAATTCACACATTTTCTAAGGATTTCTATATTAGGCTAATTCCTATAGACTGCAAAAATCATTTACCACAAACTTGCACAAGTACCTATTGCAAAGAGTGTTTTATGATTATAGCTTAGCCTTACACTTATTACAAAAGTAAGTTCTAGCAAACCACTTATGCTAATTTGACAAAGATTGCATCTATTTTAATGGAAATTATTCAACAGTTAATTTTACTATAAAGACAGAGTATTCATACATGTATTTCAAACTGCTCACTGTTAAACTTAATTGTATGAACCAGAGTGTTTAGGCATATTTTTTTCTTGCTTGGAATTCTATAAAGCTTTAAAAATACACTAATAAGTCAACTAACTATAAGAAAAGAATTACTGAATAATCTGGCACAAGTAACAGCAAACAGAAAAAAGTAACTGTAAATTTTTATGGTCTATTGGCTATATTTGTAATAACAACACCAAGCCTTAATTGCTGCTGTACTGAAAAGTCACTTAGGTACATAATAATCCTGCTGAAGATATGGAGAAGGGCTTTGAAAAGACATGTGATTACACAAAGACAGACAAGGAATTTGCTAAGAAATGCTGAGAATCCATTAGTGGATTCTGACTCCTGGAAAAACAACATGTAGATTACAGGCCACTCTGAATGAATTAACTTATATATTTATTAAGAAATACTAACTGTATTAGTAGGTAATAATGGTTCCTATACTAATAAGGTAGGCGAAAAGATGCATTTTGAAGCTGCTGGTGCAGAGCACGTGAAACCAAACCCAGAGCAAATGAGAATCATCACAACATCTTTTAAGTGTGTTAAAAATGGGAAATGCTTAAATGTGGCATCTTTACAACAAATGAAACTTAAAAATCAAACATGTGGCAGATACAAGAGAAATATACATATTTAAAACCAAGACTTCATTCTTTGTGACAGAGTCATTTGTGTCATAATGATTTCTTCAGTCATACTAAATACTGAATGATGTTGGCAACGTTTTAAGACATTAAAAATGAACTTCACTTTAGATATCAGAAATAATTACAGAGCAGTTTAAGATTTTTTTTTTTTTACTGGTTGTTGGTAACTTTATTTACTTCACAGTCCTTCTCTTGTTAATATTCTAACTTTCTAGATAATAATCTTATTTATATTTGCTTATACAGCTAACTGCCTCCATGCATGTCTTCAATGTGGAATCAGACTGGTAATTTAGCAGCCAGGACTCTTCCCTAATCCTGTTGATGTATGTCCCATAATTAACAATTTGTGAGCAGCTGCATTGTTGGATGTCCAAATGGACTGCAGCAAAATTGATCGTTTGTATGTTGTAGGCTTAGTGGACAAAATGAAAAAGCATTTTTTATCAATAGTTACACTTTTTGTACATTTTATGAGTTAATAGGGTTCAATTAACATTGCCAAGTTGTGTGCTTCTTGCACATATCTCTTGGGCTTTGAAAAGTTGAGAAGAAAGCTTAATGAATGGTTGAACAGTTATACTGGTACCCTAGTAATTAGAGAACGGGTAATTAATGTGCATCTGTGGTAGACTCTGGGGTACTGTGAATGACCCTGCAGTGTGGTAGAAAAAGGAAATTATGAGCTTGGCAAGGGAATAGAGCTTTTCCTATTTTCTTAAATTTTAGATCTACATCTGTGTTTAATTAAAAGAAGAAATGAATTACCATTAACACCATTAGGCAACAAGCTATGATTGGTTAAGGTCCACATGGACTGTGAAACTGATGAAAACTCAGGAGATCAGATAAGATTTTGTTGGGATTTTTTTTAATGTCTGAAGGACTTTTCACAGAAGATACCAGACATTTAGAAAAGGAAAAGCTTACAAGCTGGAAAGCAGGCTAGTGAAAAATACATGTATTTTTGTACAACTTCTACTGTTACCAATTTTATTTTTTTAATTAGAGTGCAGGTGTCCAGGTGCTGGCATTGGGGGTGGGGGGGGGCTGCAGAGGCAGCCTATGTGAGAAGAGGCCAGAGCTGCCCCATGCAAGACACAGATGGTTCCAGCAAGTTCTAATGGACCCACCACAGGGCACAGCTGAGACCCTCAGCCAAAAAAGTGATGCCTCTGGAAAGGTGCATTTAAGAAAGGGCAGAAAATAGGAGGGAAACGATAGATAACACCAAGGTCAGAAGGAGCAGATGCTGTTCCGTGGCACCAGAGGCGATATTCCCTGAAGCCTATGAATCCCCCATGCTGGAGCAGAGGAAAAGTGTGTGAAAAATGTAGTGGTAGATATGAGCTATTGCGGACTGAGCGCAACTCCCTCTCCCCGTGCTTCTTGAGAGGTGGGGACAGGGGAAGCAGACAGGCAGAATGTCACAGAATGTCTCAAAATAGATGAGGCAGGTACTGAAAATGAGATTTATTCTAATCAAAAATTGTTTAGCACTCCAGCATTAGCAAACTATAGATGTCTGTCAAATGGAACTACTGCCATACAGCTGCCTTAAGTTTTTTAAGATGATGACCCAAAATGCTCAATCACTCATGCAATAATGGTGAGGACTTGCAACCTCAAGTAGTTACCTTGAGCTGCAGCCCAGTCCCTGACTGCAGACCCACTACTCCAGGGAGGACTGGCTGCATTTGTTCCCTAGTCAAAGCTGATCTGTGGTCATATATGGTCAGCAATCTAGAAACTTCTCTAGACCAAGGCATTTCATTGGCTGAGGGCCCTGTCTGTCAACCTAGGAGCCTTGTCTCTCCCATCCCTCCATCAAGGTGTGCACTGACCAATCACCATGCAGCCTGGCTTGGCTTTGAGTTTAACTCTTTCCTTTTGCAGAATCATAGAATCATTCAGGTTGGAAAAGAGCCTTGGGATCATCGAGTCCAACCATCAACCCTACCCTACAGGTTCTCCCCTAAACCATGTCCCCCAGCACCACATCTAAACGACCCTTAAACACATCCAGGGATGGCGACTCAAGCACTTCCCTGGGCAGTCTATTCCAGCATCTGACTACTCTTTCCATGAAATTTTTTTTCCTCCTAATACCCTGTTGCAGCTTGAAGCCATTCCTTCTTGTTCTATCACTGATTACCTGTGAGAAGAGACCAGCACCAACCTCTCTACAATGTCCTTTCAGGTAGTTGTAGAGAGCAATAAGGTCTCCCCTCAGCGCCCTCTTCCTCAAACTAAACAGTCCCAGCTCCTCCAATCGCTCTTCATAAGATTTATTCTCCAGGCCCTTCACCAGCTTCGTTGTCCTCCTCTGCACTCAATCCAGAACCTCAGTATCTCTCTTGTATTGAGGTGCCCAAAACTGGACACAATACTCAAGGTGTGGCCTCACCAGTGCTTAGTAGAGGGGAACAATCACCTCCCTACATCTGCGGGTCACACTATTTCTAATACAAGCCAGGATGCCACTGGCCTTCTTGGCCACCTGGGCACACTGCTGGCTCATATACAGCCGCTTGTCAATTAGAACCTACAGGTCCTTTTCTGCCAGACAGCTTTCCAGCCACACTTCCCCAAGCCTGCAGCGTTGCATGGGGTTGTTGTAGCCCAAGTGCAGGACCTGGCACTTGGCCTTGTTGAAGCTCATCCTGTTAACGTTGGCCCATCAATCCGATCTATCTCAGTCTCTCTGTAGAGCCTCCCTACCCTCATGTAGATCAACACTCCTGCTTAACTTGGTGTCATCTACAAACTTTCAGTGGTCGAGAAGTTTTGGTCTTTATTGGGGCAGGTACACCTGCCACATAGAGGAGCTGGGAGTGAAGTTTAGCCTGGGAATGGGGGTAGGAATGGTGTTGCTTTAATGTTTGCCTTTCTGTTTTCCTCTACATGAATTAATAATTGCATTTTTATTTTGACTAATAATTACATTTTGACTGGCAACTACATTAATTTTCCCCAAGCAAAGCCTGTTTTGCCCATGATTGTATTTGATAAGCAATCTCCCTGTCTTATCTCAACCCACAAGCTTTCTGTTCTTCCTATTTTCTCCCACTGTCCCACTGAAGGGGAAAAGGGAGTGAGCAGCTGAATGGGAGTTTGGCCAGGGCTAACCCACCACAAGATGTTATAATTTTAAATCCAGTGAGCTAAGATCTGTTCACATCAGCCACAATTTAGTCTTATTTAACTTCAGAAGAAAAATAAAAAGCATCTTCTTCATTAAACATTTAGTTTGTACAAGCCTCACACAAATTAATAATACTGACAAACACTTATTGAAAGATAGCCCTTACAGACGTTACAGATGACTAGGTAAGCTGATGCACTAGTTTCTAGAGGGACTGAGATGAAAATTGCTTTTATCTCCTGAAGCAAAATAACATTCCATATTTCACATGATAATAAAATGTATCCTCAGGGTAAATAAGTTGTCTCTACTTTTAAAACAAAACACAATTCAATTAGCATGCAAAAGTGAAGTACTATTTTATGGGAACAAGTAACTCTCCTGAGCTTACTGTTTGCAGATTTTAATACCTTTTGTAACAGTACACTAATTGCAAATTAACTCTGGCTGGCCGTAACCATCCACATTTATAAGATTCAAAGAACCTTAAGCATCAACTAATAGTTAAATCACAAGGTATTCAAAGACGTGGTTTTAGTTAATTTGGAAATCCTTTTTAATACAGCTAAGCTTTTCAGTATCTGAAACTTTCTGCTTGAAAAATATAGGTATATATATTGAACAGTTAGTTTAGCTGGGCATGTAATTAAAAGGTACCTAACAGAAAAAAAAAAAATCTGATCTCAGGCATTCAAATTTTAAAGCATCTAAATACAAGTTCAGTAATATTTATTACAGAAACACTTTGAAATACAGGTCAAGAATACTTAAGGAAAGCTGTTATAGATGAATTTAAAAGCAGCTTTACCTTGCAAGAACAATCCAGACAGAGACAATACCCTGACTTAATTTGAGCATTCCTTATTTTTAGTTTTGCTTTTATTTTTTTAGTCAACAATATAAAACTCTAAGTTTAGATGTATTTCCAGTAAATGTGAAACAAGCCATACCTGCAGGCTGGATATAGTCCAAATTGCCTTAATATAAGTTAATTTTGTACCAGAAGACATGTTTTTTTTTCCTCCTCAGAGTAGTGCTGTTCTCAAGCTAACATGTTCTACCTCTGCAGAGAAAAGCTGCTTGTCTGCCCATATCCATAATAGATACTTATACTCTAATATTCCAGGGCACTTGTAGCAACATCAACAGTGAGTTACACAAAGCACTGTGGATCTTTCTGAAGTAGATTGAGGTTCTTCTCTTTTTTTTATTCTAATCTTTCAGGAGCTTTACAATTTCCCTACTTTCTAATAAAAAAAGTCATAGATGACAGAAAAGAGATTCCTAGTTCATTAAACCTGTGTCCATGGTATCATGTAGAGCCCCACTATCTTCAACAGTAGTGGATAGAATGTTTCTAGAATACTTATAAAGAAATATGAAGGACCTGGGAATCTTGGTGGATAACAAGTTAACCATGAGCCAGCAACATGCCCTTGTGGCCAAGAAGGACAATGATATCCTGGGGTGCATCAAGAAGAGTGTAACCAGCAGGTCAAGGGAGGCTCTCTTCCCCTCTATTCTGCCTTACTGAGGCCACATCTGGAGTACTGTGTTCAGTTATGGGCTCCTCCATTCAAGAGAGACAGAGAACTACTTGAGAGAGTCCAGTGGAAGGCTACAAACATGATGAGGGGACTGGATGAATCTCTCTTGACAAGGAAAGGCTGAGAGACTTGGGTCTGTTTAGCCTGGAGAAGAGAGCACGGAGAAGGGATCTTATCAATGCTTACCTAAAGGGCAGGTGTCAAGAGGATGGAGCCAGACTCTCTTCATTGGTGTCCAGTGACTAGACAAGGGGCAATGGGCACAAACTGGAACACAGGAAGTTCCATCTGAACAAGAGGAAAACTTCTTTCCTTTGAGGGTGACAGAGCACTGGAACAGGCTGCCCAGCGAGGTTGTGGAGTCTCCTTCTTCTTTTGAGACTTGAAAAATCTGCCTGGACATGATCCTATGCAACCTAATCTAGGTGAACCTGCTTTGGCAGGCGGGTTGGACTAGATGACCTTCAGAGGTCCCTTCCAACCCCTACCATTCTGTGATTCTGTTAATTGCTCTTCATGAGGTTAAAAAGGGGCAGGAGGCCAAGCTAAGGTCATACATATATTCAACATGGCACATGAAAGAAGTATCTAATCTGAAGCAAAGAGGAGCTTCACCTAATGGCTGCTTTCTGAGTAGACAGTCCAGCAGTGACTAGTAAGCTAAGATGTTCCAAGAAGTTCTGTCATGGGGTATATGGCTACTCTTCTTCCCCTGGCAGGTTGAAAGCACATTTCTAGTAATAGGAAATATTAGGAACATCTTTAAAATGTTTATAACAAAGCCAAAAACTCCTGCTTTGCCTGTTGGTATCCCTAGCTGCTTAGTAGCAGTGCTCATTCTGATTGTCATAGAACTCCATCTCAACTAGTTCCAGAAAACATTTTTGTATATATGTTTACTAGGGTAGCCGGCATGCCCAGTCACTCCCTTAGTTTAAAGCCTGAAGATGTTCTAGCATGCTGACCACACAAACTAAGTTTGGTTATGATGGGCAGCTTGAAATGTGTAGTTCTGAGGTGATGCAGGAGCATCTCAGAAACACAGATAGGAAGCAGTGACTGAGTATTAATGTTAAAAGCTCCAACAGAAATATTTCAGTTAAGAGTAGTTTTAAGCACAAGTTATTAAACATTTGTTGCTATTATCAAACTGTTTTATAAGTCACTAGAGCCAATATAACTGACATCCAAGCTGGAAACACGATCTGAGAAGATGATAGAAAATTGAGTACCATAGAAGAAGAGAATGTGCGATTGCATGGAAAGTAGGATGGCTAGGAAATGAAAGACTGTGGGAGGAACAGATGGGTCCAGGAACAGAATCTCCTCACATTGTTATCACAAAGTTACACAAGGCAATATGCCTTTTTTCTTGTTGTTGTTGATGCTAGCTTTTGATTTGTAAATTAGCAAGTTAGACTGGCAGTAAGAATCAGCAAGTGCATTTCTCAAAAGGTGTTAGTTCATATTCTAAAAATGTTGTTTCTTTATTGCTTACTTTCTTAAAGCTTTGCAAAATTCCTGCCTGTATTTGTGATGGTAAATCACAAAATAACATCTTGCTGTCTCCTTCTTTCAGAGCGGTCTGTAGAACTGGCCTAAAGGGAGGGCACACTACGGACTAATGGAGATGAGAGGACTTGTTTCTAGATATGATGAGACAGCTTGACCTCTTTTAGGCTTCCTAACACCAGTTTCTTCTTACTTCTCCAGTTATAGGTAACTCTATCTTGTTTTTCATAACTGTAATAAGCTAAGAGGCACTAACAACTCTCTCTTTTTTTCTCCTAGCTTCCCCTTTCCTACTACTGCATTAGATGAAAGGAATGCCACCACCAATGGGGATGCAGGGACATAAAACAGGATACTGAGACATTCACAAGAGTGGCTGTGACTTTGATACTGGTATCCCACCTCTGAGTTGCCAGCCACAGGAAGCGAACGTGGGGGAAGTGCACAGGAGGCAGAGAGGAGGTGCCCTGAAACACTCACCCCATAAACACTCAGTGCAGGCTTCTGTACCAGTTCAGAAGACTGAATTAGTTACTGTACAGCAGTATTTGAGCTAAAACACATTCAGGGTCTTGATGCCATGTTAATGGCTATTGTTAGGTGAGCAACAAGTCATTTGCTTGCTGAAATTCACAGGGTTAATGACAATTCTATACTGTGCTGCTAAGAGTAAATAGATTAAATATGCATGAACACACACTTCCATATAAATGCAATAGCATGCTGTTCATAAAAAGAATGGAAACTATGCAAATAATACTGTGTGAAAGCCTGGTGTTATATCAACTGTGCATTTAGATTCTTTAAATTCTTTGTCCAGCAGTGCATTTCACATTTAAAAAAAACCTCATAAATAAATAAACCAATAAGCAGGATTAATGACTTTGAATATGCAAGATTCCTGACAAAGAATCTGACACAATGAATTCTTCTCAATATATGAACTTTGTAATAGATTATTTTTTAGTAAGCTATTTTTCACTTGTTCCATATAAATTGTATGTAGCTCTTTGTTGCACATTCTTTCCTATAATTTTATTTTCTTCAAAAAACAAGGTAAGAAACTGTCAATAGATTTACCAACATATTTGCTATATATTTGCCTTTCTTATAAGATATTATCTATTAAAAAAAAAAGAAAACATAGTTTCATAGTCACTTCAGAGGAACTTCACTGCCACAGTAAATTTGTTCTCATTGCCCGCAAACTTATTTCATCTGTGCAGAGGTGTTGTGAACATTTGAAGTAATAAGTGTCATCTCTTGAGATATTTGAGGGCAGTGAAGAGTAAAATAATAAGAATTAGCAGATTCTCTGGAGTGATTGTTCAGTACCACAAGAAGAAAAGAATTGACAGTGCAAAAAAAAACCCACGTTATTTTCAATCTGAATGCTAAAAATATTACATATTGATTTTAAAACACAAAACCAGCTTCCTTTGGTTAAAGGAAATGAAAATAAATGTTGTCTCTTAAAGTATATTTTTTAAGAATAAATTCAAGTTTACATGTATGAAGAAAGAGCAAAACAGTGAAGAAAAAAGAGAGGGAAGGAATGAGAAAAAGAGATGAGGCAATGAAATTAATGAAACAGCCATTTTATTAATTAAATGTTGTTATGGATTGCTTCAGTCCCTGAAATGTTAAAAGGGTTATAGTTGTAGGTGACTCCCTTCTGAGGGAAGCAGAGGGTCCAATATGCCAGACAGACCTTCCTCTTAAGTAAGTCTGCTGCCTCCCTGGCACCTGGGTTAAGGACATCCCTCAGAAATGTCCCAGCTTGGTAAGGTACTCAGTCTATTACCCATTACTTCTCTTCTACGTGGGCAGTGATGAAGCTGCAACCCATAGTCCAAAAGCAATTAAAAGAAACTTCAGGGCCTTGAGACAGTTAGTGAGGGAATCTGAGACATAGGTGATATTTTGTCTCTCCTTGGAAGAGAAAGACATTGGAAGAAACAGATGGATCCAGTCTATTAACACATGGTGTCACCACCACAGTTTTGGGTTTTTGATAATGAGCTTGCTGGCACCCAATGGAATTCACTTTTCTCAAAAGGGAAAAAAGAGTCTTTACTCAGGAGATTGCAAGGCTCATTGACAGGCCTTTAAACTAGACTTGAAGGGGAAGGGAGATAGTATCAGGTATGCCTGTGACAAGCTGCGGGATGACATGCAAAGGTTAGAGGGATGGGGTGCTAGCAAGTGCCCTCAGCCTGTTGCTCTGAGATGTGCTGCGTACACTGTAGCACACTTGAAGTCTTACAGAGATAAGCCAGGAACTCCTGAGCTAATAGAAGCTAACAAGGAAACACCAGGGAAATACCTCAGAGGAGGCAAGGTGTGTTCCTCTAAGAAGGTGACATGGTTGACAGCCCAGCTGAAGTGCCTCTACACAAATGCACACAGCATGGGCAACGAACAGGAGGAGCTGGAAGCCACCACGCTGCTAGAAAGCTATAACCTGATTGCCTCAGGCCACTGGCACCTGAAACTTGGTGGGACAAATCCTATGACTGGAGTGTGACTACCAGTGGCTACAGAGTATTCCAAACTGACAGACAAGGAAGGTGGGGCAGAGGTGTTGCCTTCTACGTAAAGCAACTGATAGAGAGTGAGGAGCTGTCCCTGAAGAATAGCCATGAGCAGGTTAAAACCTTATGGGTAAGAATTAGAGACTGAGGCAACACAGAGAACCCTGTAGTTGGTGCCTACTACAGACCACCTGATCAAGGAGAGCCTATTCACGAAGCCGCCTTACTCCAGCCGCAGGAGACATTGCACTCACGGGCTCTCATCATGCTGAGGGACTTCAACCACCCTGACATCTGCTGGAAAAGTAGTATGGCAAGCAGTAGGCAATCCAGGAGACTCCTGGAATGTGCTGAGGATAACTTCTTAAGCCAGGTAATAGACAGCCCTACGAGACGGATGTGATACTGGACCTGATGATCACCAATGCAAGCTAATCAGTGACATCAAGATTGGAGGCAGCCTGGGCTGCAGTGATGATGCACTGATGGAGTTCACAGTCCTGTGGGATATGGGTCAAGCAAGGAGTAAAGTAAGGACCCTGAATTTTAGGAAAGCAAACTTTTAACTCTTTAAGGAATTATTCAATAGGACCCCCAGGGAAACTGCCCTCAGGGACAAGGTAGCAGAACAGAGTTGGCAGATCTTCAAGGAGACTTTCCATAGAGCATAAGAGCTCTCAATCCTCAGGTGTAAGAAATCAGGCAAGAAAGGCAAGAGACTGTCATGGCTGAGTCAAGGCCTGCTGGTCAAACTAAAGGGCAAAAAGGAAATGCACAGGCAGTGAAAGCACAGACAGGTATCCTGGGAAGAGCACAGGGACACTGCCTGGTTGTATAAGGATGAGGTTAAGAAGCCCAATGTGCAGCTGGAGCTGAACCTGGCAAGACATGCAAGGACTAATAAGAAGGGCTTCCACAGGTACCAGAAAAGGAAGGTCAAAGAAAGTGTACCTTCCCTGACAAGCAAGACTGGCAAGCTGGTAACAAGGGACAAGTAGAGGGCTGACGTACTCAGCATTTTTTCTGCCTCAGTCTTCACTGGCAACCTCTCTTGTCACACCTCCCGAGTTGATGGACTGCAAGAGGGAAAGCCCCTCCCACTGTAAGAGAAGATCAGGTTTGTAACTACCCGAGTAACCTGAACATACATAAATCTATGGGACCTGATGAGACGAATCCCAGAGTCCTGAGGGAATTGGCTGATACAGTTGCCAAGCCACTCTCCATGATATTTGAAAAGTCAAGGCAGTCAGGTGAAATCCCTGGTGACTGGAAGAGGGAAATGCACCCATTTTTAGAAAGGGTAGAAAGGAAGACCCTGAGAACTACTAACCTGTCAGCCTCACCTCTGTGTTTGGTAAGATCATGGAACAGACCTTCCTAGAAGGTCTAGGCTAAGGCATATGGAGGACAGGGAAGTAATTCAAGACAGCCAGCATGGCTTCACCAAGGGCAGGTCCTGCCTGATTGACCTAGTGGCCATCTATGATGGAGTGACTATATCAGAGGACAAGGGAACAACTTTGAATGTGGTCTATATGGACTTCTGTAAGGCCTTTGACCACAGCCTCCCACAACATCCTTCCCTCTAAATGGGAGAGATATTTATTTGACCGGTGGACTGTTTGGTGGATAGGGAACTGGTTGGATGGTCACATCTAGAGGTCAGCAGCTCTATGTCCAGATGGAGATTGCTGACAAGTGATGTCCCTCAGGGGTCCATACTGAGACCACTGCTGTTTAGTATCTTCATCAATGACATAGACAATGAGATTGAGCGCATTCTCAGGAAGTCTGCAGATGATACCACACAGATGTGGTGTGGTTGGCATGTCTGAGAGACAAGATGCCATCTAGAGGGACCTGGACAAGCTTGAGAAATGGGCCCATGTGAACCTCATTAAGTTCAATGAGGCCAAGTGCAAGATCCTTCATCTGGGTCAGGGTAATCCTCGGTTCAACACAGGCTGGGAAATTATGGGATTGACAGCAACCCTGCAGAGAAGGACTTGGGGGTACTGGTGGATGAAAAACTGGACATGAGCTGGCAATGTGTGCTTATAGCTCAGAAGGACAACCATATCCTGGGCTGCATCGAAAGAAGCATTGCCAGTAGGCCAAAGGAGGTGACTCTGCCCCTCTACTCTGCTCTGGTGAGACCCCACCTGGAGTACTGTGTGCAGCTCTGGAGTCCTCATCATAAGGAGGACATGAACCTGTTGGAATGCGTCTAGAGGAGGGCTACAAAAATGACCAGAGGGCTGGAACACCTCTCCTATGAAAAAAGGCTGAAAGAGTTAGGGTTGTTCAGCTCCAAAGAGATGTTATTGCAGCCTTTCAGGACCTTCAAGGGGCCTGTAAGTAAGATGGGGACAGTCTTTTTAGCAGGGCCTCTTGCAGTGGGACAAGGGGTAATGGTTTTAAACCAAAAGAGGGTAGACTTAGACTAGAGATAAGGAAGAATGTTTTAACAATGATGATGGTGAAACACTGGAACAGGCTGCCCAGAAAGGTGGTAGATGCTCCATCCCTGGAAGCATTCAAGTTCAGGTTGGAAAGGGCTCTGAGCAACCTGATCTCATTAAAGATGTCCCTGCTTACTGCAGGGGGAGTTTGGACTAGATGACCTTCAAAGTTCCCTTCCAACCTGCTATGATTCTATGACTCTAAGAAATAATAGTCTTCAAACTAAGTGTTTTGCCAGGATGCTCTCTGTCATCTTCTACATTTGTTTACTCAGTTTTTATCACATTCTTCCTGAGATTAGCATGTTACAGATTTTCTGCATATGTGACATTTATCTGCATATACAGCTCTGAATGACATCATACTGTTAAATCAAAAGATGTAGACAAAATTCAAACAGTTGCTGCAGTTGCAATTATTGTAGTGTTACTTGGCACTAGTGTCCCTGATTACAAACTGTTTTACCACAGAGTATGACAGGTCTTAAGAGTGCAGTGTTGTGATAAGCTTTATGGGCAGAAGATTTAAGATAAATGGAAAAGTTTAGTATGTGAACCCTTCAAGCCTTATCAGTCCAATCAGTACAATCCAATTAGATCCAGCACTGAAAACTGCAACTTCTTTAAGTTTTGGAAGTAGAAAACAATAAGCTATCTTTGTTCTGTCATCTGTAAAAAAGTTTCACCTTTGTGGAAGGCACATGCTCACACAAGATTCTGCAATGAAGATCACAATATGAAAAGGAACAATTTGATGCCTGAGATGAAGTATTAACAAAATGGATTTTGACAGTAAATCAAAGCAGATGCAAACATATAAAGCATTATTGGAACAAAGTCTTGCCTACAAGCAACAATACATAATTTAATTATTCTTATGCTTCTAAAAGGCTGGTTTTACAGAGTAATTTCACTGATTTCAACATTATTTTCCCAGAACGATACCAACATAAATGAGGATTTGACATATGGTTATGGAGAACTTACTATGCTAGAACGTGGAAAGTAATGGAAATCTCGAGTTTAAGATGATAAGCAGCATAGATAAACAGTGAATCTAGCAGAATGCAGAATGACTTTTAAGAAATAGGATAACCTTCAACAAAACCTTTTATGAAAAAGAAAACAGGTTTTTAATCCTTTGTTACCTATACGAAATAAGTTTTCATTTAATCACTTGTAGGTGATGTTTTCATTATGCCAATCAAGATAATCAGATCTCTTATTTCCTTTCCTGCCAAACAGAAGGAAATCAGATGCCAGGAAAAACAAACTTCCTTAAACAACCAATCCAACTAGTGATAGACTTTCCCATTCACTGCTTCCGTTATTTTAAAATTTACACAGTTAATAACTACACACATGGTGTGCAGTGAGGGTGAAGAGGAACAGAAGGAGAGTATAGTTAATCCTTTGTCATATAACAGAGAGATTTAACATTTAAGTCTTCCACTGCAGTATTTTTATTTTCCTTCTCTTTCTCTACTGTGAATGTTTTCAATTTCAGCTACTAAAAGACTAAAGGCAACTAAAAGCGGTCTTGCATGTGGTCACCACTGTCCCACTGCAGACAACATGGGAAGGATCTTAAGAAATGTTTGGCTCAGTCCCTCCAGATCGTGCAAAGCTTCCTAACAGCAAAGTAATTACATACCATCACCTGAACAGCTTGCCCTGCATAAAACGCTGTATGTTACCAACCATTTCTCTGTCCCCAGTCTCTAGAGTGAAGTATGACACAACTGAATAAGAAAAAGATACATGACAATAATTTGATCAAGACCTAATTATTTTCTTGCTTAGAAAAAAGAGGGGATATATACCAGTTTTTGTAAGCTACAGAATAACAATAAAGCTAATTTGGAGGCAAAACAACAAAGTTTAAACTAGGAAGAACTTTTGCAAAACTTCTGAAAACTTCTGAAAAAAAGATTTTTGTGGCCTTTGCCACCTTAACCACTGTGTGGATTTTTTGTGCATGTTCTTAATTCCAAAATCTTTTAAAAGGTACAGCGAGTTTTGTTTGCATTTTTTTGTTGGGTTTAATTAAAAGAAGGAAAGCCAAGTGAAATTACATATTACAGTGCTCACCTTTTCTTGTACATGTCAAGTCACAATGGAAAGTTAGTCATTAGATTGAAATGCTTTAGCATCTTATCTCCAACAAAGAACAACATGTATTTAAACAAACAAATCATAAAATTTCCCAAATAAATCATCTGCATAACATGCTAACAAGGAAATGTACTCCTAATACCTGACAGTTCATATCTGGATATTCTCTTCAGAGGACATCATGGACCTTAAAAATTTTCCCTACTTATCTATGTCAAATTACCATAGTTTTTTCAAATTGGGAAAACGGATTTCAAATATTAAAAAGTTCTGTGAACCATTTCAATAAAACTACTAAAATGGTTCAAAAAAATCTTACATATTGCCAATACACTTGTGGACAATAAACTTCACTCAATAAACACACATAATAAATGTTGAACAAACTGAAGGTACTGTTCTCTTATTTTCTCCAGTCTCAATTTCTTCTTGTCTACCGCATTTTAGAAATGTTACTTGGAGCTCATTCAGTTCTTATATCTACATATTTTTATTCTGTTTGAGTTCTAGTTGTATGTATGGGCTTTGTAGCACTTTGATCCTTTCTAATAAGAAGTTTCGTCTGACAAAATGCAAAAAAAGGTCTTGAATTCTATTCCTGTAGTCATTCTTGAATTTGGGCAAATGTTGGGTATGTTCTATCTCTTATTTTGTTCTTAGAAAGAATGAAAATGCCCTTAAACTTTGCATATTTATCTTCTATCTGGATAGACTAAGTATCTCACAATTTCAATCCTGACTGAGTCCTATATTTCACTGAATGAAAACAACAAGTTCAAAGACTAAGGAAGTTTTCTGAGAAGTTAGCTAAGACTTCAGGTTTTCTAAATCCAAATAAAGAAAACATTCTTTCTGTCTTGCAGTTCGCATTAAATGGAGTTATAAACAAAATTGCCAAAAGGAATCACAAATAAAATCTCCACAAAACTTTCTCACTACAGTCTGTAACTGAACTGAAATACAATGACAGCTCCTAAAATAATTTTCCACAACATTATTTTACATCCGCTGTGGTGAGGCACATTCATATAACATGTCACTTGCCACATAACCACACAGACACAAGTCTGCATTTTATTCCTGTCTGCCTAATTAAGTTATAATTAGCATATGATTTATCTGAAGATATAAATCTATCTGAAGAATATATCTATTCTGTCTAGGACATCAAGTTATTATCTCATTAGTTAAGTATTCCTATAAAGAAGTGGATTCTCCCCAAGCGCTTTTTGTGGAGAACAGGCTTTGGCCACAGAAGAAACCTACTTAAGTTTAGTACACAGGCAGTGGCACATCAGTTTCATTCATCATGACAAGTTGGTATTGGAAAGAAGTTTCTACTTTCACTGAAAGCAGCATGTGATGTTAGAATAGAGGATAACAATAATGGGTGAAGTATGTTTTGTGTGATTATTCTTTTTTACCTTTTTACTTTTCCAGTTTTCCTCTAAGTGCTGCTAGAATTCTAATGGTAGACGATAATTTGTTAAGTGAAAAGTGCATTCTTTGTGGAGGATTTCTAGTTAGTTTTATTACTTAATACCAGCAGATGTTATGCAACCATAAATAATATGTCTATTAAAATTAAAGATACTCAGTAAATAGTTGAAATTGCTAACAGAATAGAATAGAATAGAATCAGGGAAACATTTTATGTTAATGCAATATTAATAGCACTACTTCTATACAGGATTTTGGTTTTTCTTAAATGATGAATGATTATTTAGTATAACTTTTAACAGTCTGATGTTTAGAACCTATTTAAAGTATGTAAAACGAAAGTATCTAATAGAGGACAAAGAAAACCTGGATGGGAAAAATCTGCTTAATCTTTCAATACATTGCCTGATATATTTCTTTTCTTCCTCCCCCAACATTATTTATGTTGTACATCCACTAACTGCCAACTTGACAGAACTCAGGCAATTTTACAGATGTACCTGCTTTCTGACTTTTTAATGCCAATGCCGCATTTACCAAAGGAATACTCTAAAAAGTTTTAAATACTGAAAATCCTTCAGACAAAACATTGCTCCTGAAAACAATATATAAAATACTTAACTTGGGTCCAGATCCTCACATCATGTAAACAAAGATAAATGAGAATCAATGTTTATAGCTTTCATCTGCTATCAGAAATATTAAATAAGATTGATAGCTGTAACCTTGTAAGTGTGTGTGTACATAATTGTAATATTGTATATTTTGGAGTAATTGCATAAATATTTATGTTACAAGGCAGAGTTCATAGTAGCGTAATTACAGACAGTTAACTTGAAACACTTGGAACTACTTGAGTATTTTTCAAAATTAGCAACAATTACCATAAAGTTCTACAGAGCAATTTAGTCTTGTTTATGATTTAAAATGTTATACTGATGCACATGCATACATCTGTCTCATAAAATGCTATTAAAGTATTAATAAAATTATTAGAACACATTCAAAGTAGGTAAAAACAATTGATATAATATCCTTTCAATCTGTTACAGGCTCCCTGAGCCCCACTGTAAAGACCTGATATTGAAAATTACTCCATTCCAGGAATTTCAGCAATTGAAGCAGAACTATCTATTACCTTTTTTTTTTTCATTTCTGATTTTTCTTAATTAATGGCATACATGACATTAGTGGAGATAAAGCTGGAGAAGGGTCAGGAAATTTATTGCGGTACAGAAAGCCTAAAAAAAGTAGCTTGCCCTCAAAACTTTATTACCTCTATATACATCTATCGATAGTATCCTAACATTACGCTAATAGATTATGTCAAGCCAGAACACACACTTAAGAATTACTTGTTCCCAGAGTTAATTTTTGTATATTAAGAACATGGAACAGATTTTTTTTGGTCTGCATTCTCTGCAGTTACTCATACTGAGCATAACAGCTTTCATACCACCCATGCTAGGATGGTATGCAGATGTGAATGCGGCAATTTATTGCTATAAAACAGAGAAGAAAGTTGAGGCCAATTTTTATGTTCATTTGACAAAGATATCTGACTTTTCTAATATGGAGTAATTCCTATTTTACTATGAAGTTTAGCAAAGATAGAGCTGAAAATTGCTTTTTTTTTCCCCCAGAGAAGCCTGCACAAAAGCTTTTCTTCACTAGTTCCTTCATAAGTAACCTACTTCTTCCTAAGCAGAAAAGGAGATTTAAGCTTGCCTCTTTTTTTCTTTTTCCTTTTTTTCTTTTTTTTAACTGCAGGAACAGAATCTTCTGTGAATTTTCTCCTTCTCTAACGTTTTACCAGTAAAGACTGCAACTACTACTTCAGAGGGGGCACAAAGGTCTCAGTTGAATAAAGATCATCTTCTTTGCCTCAGTGGCAGTACTGACAAAAGAAGAGGATCTGCAGGGAGTGAAAATTCATTCTGGCAGTTGGAAAAAAATTTTTGTTGTCACTAAGCCAGAAATCATGGTTATTTGAGCATTATTTGTGGTTTCATACAACAGACTTAGCTTGACTATTGGAAAGCTATATTTCTTCTAAATGAGGAAGGCATGATTATATTGTAGAAATCTGTCCAGGCTATAAAGTAAAACTTTATACCACAGCATGACCCTGCACAAATCATATTACTTGAAAAAAAGTTTAGAAATGGTTACTTTACTTTCTAAACTGCAAGTTACAGTAATATTTTTCATTATTTTCTGTTAGATAATCCAGAGTTCCTATGTCTGAGTCTCATTCTCCTCACCCAGAAGAAAAAATTACTAATTGAAGAACATCACAGTTTAAAATAAAAATGTAAAAAAAAAAAATCACTGTTGAACCATAGGTCCTCTAAAACATGACACGCAGATATGGCATCACCATTAACTGTATGGTTTAGCTCCACATAAATTTTTTCTTTAATGTCAATCCAGGTTCTCTAGTGCCATCACAACAGGAAGAGCTGCCTTTTAAAACGAGGATGTTAGGTCAGTTCCTCTCTATCAGTAACGTTTCAGTGTTTATCTCCTACACCAGACTTTTTTCTATTCACTTTTACAGATTATTATTATAGTCCCTTGCCACTGTACTAATAAAAATTCTAAATAGTGGTTTAAGTACAAAGTGGCTTATTGACCGCTGCCAAGTAACACACAAAAGCATCAGGGTAAAGAGTGTGATTTATATATGCTAATCTAGCATATTTTTAATTAATTCTTCAGACAATCTGATTCTGAGAGCTACATCTCTCAATGACTTCAAAATAAGTTCTCAGAAGTTCTCAGCAAAATAAGTCCATGCTTCTTATCTTGTTACTTGTTTTGGACACATACTCCTTAGGGATAAGTTCTGCTACTTTTCCGGTTTTCTTGACACCTAAAGTCAGAAATGGTTTCTGGCTGAAAACGGTGCTTTTTCTCTTATGCAGTGTCCTTAACTAAAAGAACCAGTGTGAATACACTGCAGTTAACTCTTACTTCAGTGTCACTTCTCTCCACACTCTATAGTAATTCTACCCAATTTCTCCTTCCAACGAAAATTATATTCAGTTGCTATAACCTTTAAGTAAAAAGAATTTGGCAGTACATTTAGCTTTATTGTGGCGTGCAGATTATTTCCCATTGTTAATGTCTGAAGGAAATTAATGTCAGAAATTTGGCCCAAAAAATACTCTGTTGCTTTGTCACTATGCAGGTATGTGTTCTTTCTTTCCGCCAAGGGAAGAGTAATTCAGTTTGAAAAAAAGTGTAGTGCTAATTCAAAAGAGCCAGCAAAACATTGATTTTTGCTTCCAACTCTTATGATTAGTCATTGGAGCACACACAATTTCAAGATCAGTTTGCCAGTTTTTCCTATTTTAAATATGAGGCAGAAATGTCACACAACCTAAACTAAGGAAGGCAGGAGTAAGTACTCTAATACAAATGGGTTTGAGGTAATTCTGCAGCATTTCATCAGAAAAAGATGAAAGGACACATTTGGTCAGTTTGTGGAAAATCTGCTGTAAGGTCATGAAGAATGATTTTCTTAAAGACTGCTATATATACTTGAACACAAATACGCTCAGTGCTACTGAACAATGCCTTTTAAATTTCACACAACCTAAAAGTGTTTATGTGCAATTGTCCTTGCTTATAAAAGAATTAATGAATCCATGCAGTTGAAGGTTTTTCACATATTGGTAGTAAGTGGACAGCATGATGGTCCCCTCATAAAGGAAGACTGATATCATCAGTGATAAGGAACATCCCTGTCCTTCTCTTCTGACCTCACTTTAAAAGAAATATGTTGTTTTATTAACAAACAGTTTCATTTTTTCAAAGGTTTGCCATGAAAGAGAACTATTATGAACCCAATTATGTATTACTGGGAAAAAAGACAACCTTTTGGACACATAAGACCTTCTCTTGATCTAGATGATGAGCAATAAACTTCAAGCTGATTATAGACTGAAAACTATTTACTTTTTAATGATATGCAATTACATAGATTAAGTAAAAGGAGTTTGAGGTTTCTGTATTGTATATTACTATATAATAGCTGAGTTTTGTAAAAGTTTTTAGATGTAAGAAGGTTAGGACAAGAAGGCTTATGATTACAAGTGTATGAATTCTTAGTCTGGGTGGCAATGAGTTCAAAATTCCAAATTATACTGGAAAAATTGATTATTTCTGTGAAAAGAAATCTTACTTTATTATTCGGTATTGACTTAAAGGACTTAATCAGTTTGATATTTACACCAAAAAAGCATGCTAAATAGATTGAGAAGTAAGAAATTAAAACTGTTTGAAATACTGCTATAAAGTGTAGCTGTCTACAGTTTTCCTGATGAATGTCCATTTGTTAAGGAACCGTACATCCAAGAAAAAAAAATACAGAAAGAGCCTCTTTTGAAACATCACCAGTGGTTATGGAAAAAAACAACCAGCTGTAGAAAAACTAAGTATAAACTAAAACTCTCATTTTTTAATTAATGATTTTTTTAAAAAACAGACATCATGAGCACTTCATATAAATCTCTGTAATAGGCCTTGAAGCCTGCAGAATTATGTGCCAGCATAAGACTAGCATACTTAAAGTGTGCTTGGAGGTATTAAGGTTTACATAATCTGTGGAAAATTCCCTTTACAAGGAAGAAATTGAAATTTTTAGATTTCATTCCAAGATGGAATGAAATAAAAATTTTCCATAGAAAGGAAATAATTTATTTTTGCAGTACTATTTGTGAATAATTAGACCTAGACTCACCAGAAAAAAAAAAAATTAATATAGGTATACACAGAAATATCTTTTTTCTTGTCCTCTATGGAAGTGTAAATATACTTGCACAGGGACTTTTATGAGATCTATTACTGTCTGGTTTGCATCATTATTTCCTCTGTTCTATATAGAGCTAGAAATCCATTTTTCTTCAACTTAAGATCAGCAATTACTTTTTAAAAAAAACATTTTATGTGAATAGGTTAAAACATAAAGTTGTCATTGTCAGTCACATAATAGCTTATTATTATTTCAGGAAAGCAGAATAGGCACATTTCTTTTATTCTCTAGACACAGACTGAAAAAAAAGACTAAGAACAGACCGAAAAAGGACTAAGATGGCAGCATCTTAAGGGATTTTTTTTATCTATTTTATGATATTTGAAAGGAGATGGCTTTTTGCATTTTAAAAGGCAAAGCTAGCAATATGCATGTAGAATCTCTGTTTTACAAGCATAGCTGTAGAGGGTTTTTTTCTTTCACCTTTCTGATTTAGGGTTAGTATTTTGGGCTGAGAAACTTTTAAAGTTAGTGCTTTGTTTTTTTGATGCTCTTCCAAACCAAAGTTCAAAGAACAGGGGTATATCTCATTGCAATTTAGATAGTTATGTAATTGTTAGAGGAATATTAAGGACTGAAATTATATGATGTCTTGATATTGTAATTCTGGAGGACTGACATCAGTCTTTATTGGTTTTATTTATTCCAAAATAAAACTCACAGGGAACTTAAATTTACAAAGCTATGCTTTCAGAAGTATGCAACATTCTTTTCCAGTATAACAGATACTCAATCAGAACAAACTTTAATGCAAGTATTTGCCTCTACTTGGTATTAAGGCAGACATCTATCCCATCCATGTAATTACAGACTCATCTCCTGGGCTCACTCCTACTTTAATAACAACCTAGAAGAGAAGAGCCCAGTAGGTGAATGAGCACTTCCACACAACTGGCTGCTTACACTTAAGAGTTAAACCCTACAAGCATCAATAGTATAGAAATTATGCATTGACCCTCAGAGGCCATCAGTTTCATTCTGTGCCTTTTCCAGCAATGTTTAACAAAATGGATACATTACTCAGCAGACTGGAAAACAAACTTTATGAAGGAACATTTAAAAAGGAACAAAACTCTTTAGGATTTTCTGAAGCAGCTTCAAGTCCTCTGAAGCCAATAAGAGCTTCCTCCACTGACCTTAATAATTCTTTTCATTCATTTCAGGGTGTATTTTCATAATACTAAAGGGGTCCTTAAATGAATAGTTAAAAAAAAAAGAACTAAAGACTGAAAGCCAAGGTTTTTATATATTCTAAGTGTGAAAAGAAGCATCCTTATTAAAAGGACTATTAACCTTTGGTGTGAATAATCAAAGTGGATTCTCTTTCTACCAGCATATCCTGGGTGACAGATTTTAACTACATGTTATTTTGAAACTATCTACATGTGCAAGTGAGTAAGAAGGAGGAATTTATTTACTTTACTGTTGCCATTCTTACAGAGGCTCTCTCTGTAACCTCCCGTTTGGCAAAGAGAATATCCTACTAAAAGAAAACTTTAATGCATTGTATCTTAATGCAGTTCCAAGATATGATAAAATCCATTTCACGGCAGCACTCTGAGAGCAGAGTAGGAATGCTCTTCCGGAGAATTAATGAGAGGAGTTAGTAGTCCGTCTTTTCATGTTCTAGCTTATTCCACACTTACTTTCCCATGTAAACAAATCCCTAGTCAAACAGAGCTTTTTTTATCTTCAATGGACAACAATTAGATTGTTCCAGCCTGTGATAAACAGAAAATGAGAAAAGTACTAAATTCTAACCTTGAGGTCCCAGAATGTGTGCAATTCTTGGCAAAAAAACCAAACCAGTATTTTTCATTGCCATTGATATTTTCCTGTGTATTACCAAATTCCAACAGTGTGCTTTGTTAATACTGTTGCTGAAAATACAGAATAAGCGATACAGTTTGGAAGGCAGTATAAGGAAAATGCTGTTTTGTTAACATTATTCATAGTTCTCTCAACAAGGGATTCCTTGGGTAGAGACAACACATTGTAGCCACTCCCGTTGTTACAATACTGACAGGAGCTGTGCCGCCTCCTGATACTGGGGAGCAAGGTTTGTTGCAGGGGGAAGCTGTGGGGTTCTTTTGTTTTGTTTTATTGTAGCCCTTCTAATACAGATGATTCTGCTACCATGAGACCTCTACTCTGTGTTTTTGCATGATATAGCTCAGTCTTTTAACTAATTGACTTTTGTCTGATGCGGTCAGAGATTCTGTAGCTTTTAAACTGATACTCAGGAACTTCTGACTGGTTGACAACATTCATCTACAGTGAATCCTTTAAAAATATACCGATACTATCTTGTAACTGCAAAATGTCTTCATACCAAACTAGTAACTAATTTAACCCTCATAATTGATCTGATCACTTCTCTGTTTCATAAAACTCAGCTGCCTGAAGCCCTCTCTTTGTACAAAAATCTTGGGTTCGCAGTCCTTTTTTCTTGAAAATCTAATTAACAGTATTCTTTTAAATAAGAAGATTACTTTCTGTGAGCAATTAACTGAAATTCCGTCTGCTTTAAACTTTTCAATATAGCAATGAATATTTATAAACTTACTAGAACTTCACCCTGGTAGGCAATCCCTTTAATCTTATTTGAAGCAGTGTGGGGCCCAAGTCTCACTGGATTAATATCATATTTTCTTTTGGCACGCACACACAAAAACATAATTTCCTTGAAATGAGATAGTTGACCAACTTGATATCCAAACATACGACAGTTCAAAGTCTGTTTCAGTAAAACTAGAGTGTGTATATCCATACTATCTATGGCTCCATGCTGCGATTCAACAATGATCTCTCAAAGCTCATATGCACTTTTCTGCACCATTAGCACTTGCTGGCTTGCAAATACCAATCATGGAATAAAAGGTACAGTAGCTTTAGTCTTTAATGTAAGCCAAATAAGGTAAAGAGAAAAAAACTAAAAAAAAAAAAGAATTTAAAAAGAAATGCAGACATCCAGGAAGCAAAGAAGGAAGCTGGAACAGAACCAAAGAAATATTTTCACTATTGAATTTCCTGTCTAATTTTGCTTTATCTCCTCCATGTGAAAAGTCATTATTATGAAATTGCTTCTGAAGTAAAATCTGGTTTACATTCTCAAAACAAATGGATACTGCAAACAATTTTCTAGTAATTTCTATATTATTGCCACATATGCAAAATGCATGAGAGCTGTTTTTAGTGCTTCTTTTTTGCTTTTCCTCTCATTAACTCTGCCATCTCATTTGCGCTTGCAGAACTGTCTTGACTAATTTTACTACGTTTTTGATATGTTTACTAGATGAATCCCTTTTGTTATACTTCTCCTCTGTGTTTCTCACTTGTCTGAGCCTATTCCTCAAGATTTTCTTCTCATATGTCCTTTTATTCTGCAGTCTTTGTTTTGTGCTTTCACTGGGCGTAAAGACATCCTTGTGAAAAATGTGTTCTTTTTAATGAACTCTCTTGTTTTTGCAGATGACTTGACAGTAGCTGCCTGTCAAAAAGATAGGTGGGCTGCAGCTTGATTGTCTAGTGTAAAAAAAAGAAAAATAGGATCCAGAGCTACAGGATCATATCATAGTTACATTTTGTGTAAGAGGTGATTTTGATGCAAAGGACTTTTCAAGAATAACAGAGAGCAAACTTACAGCAGTCATTTATCTCTGTGAGAAGGGGCTGCTTTAGGTGATGCATATTCCCAACGGATCTGCACATATTCTGCACCTCTGTTGCATACATAAAATGTCAGACTTGGTGCACAGTCTGACCCTGTTTATCTCACAACCAGTTTCAAACTGAAGAAATCTCGAACGGGTAGTTAGGTGACACAGCCTTGGCCAAAACCCTGCACACTCAAACAACATAGAGCAGAGTACTGCACAGAAACAGAGCTGATGGAGACAGGCTAGCCAGGCTAGAAAGAGATGCATACAAAACCAAGAATAATTCTATTAAAGGTAGAAAGAGCAGAAGGAGAACTTACACTCTGCAGGTTCGTACAAAATGTTTCTCATGAAAAGTAGTCACCACTTGACCTCAGTTAAGGACATGGACATGTAAAACCATAGTTCTGTACACAACTGTATACACTATATTGGTAATCACCAAAGACAACTGCTTTTATTCTTCCATTAAACTGCAGTTGCCAAATGGAAGCCAGGATGTTATTTCATTTTAGGGTTCTAGGGGATTTTGTGATGAGCTCTTGTCAAGGGTATATATAGCCTTTTTCAGGTAGCACTGTGCAACTATAAAGTTGTAGTTCACACAGGAAAACAAATTAACTGAAACCTAGGACTTTAGACCTGTTCTATTGAAAAGCCACATTATCTTCTGAAAAGCCCAAACTCAGTAGGGTTTCAGTAGTCCCTTAAGAAAGAATTCTTGCAAGTGTAATCACACTTACTACCTTTGCAACTGTCAAACAGTAATATTAAAACCATAATATACAAATTCTCCATTACGCAATCAACTTGGATTTGCAAAACAACTTTGTGAAATACAAACTCTGAGAAGGATTTTTGCTTCCTGATATAGTCAGCATATATGCTGATAAAATCCTCACCTCATAGAATCATAGAATAATTAAGGGTGGAAAAGACTTCCTAGATCATCACATCCAACCGTCAAACCAACCATGACCACTAGACCATGTCCTGAAGTGCCACATCTACACATTTTTTTAATACCTTCAGGGATGGTGACTCCACCGCTTCCCTGGGCAGCATGTTCCAATGCTTAACGACTCTTTCAGTACATAAATAAATTTTTCCTAATATCCAATCTAATCCTCCCCTGGCACAACCTCAGGCCATTTCCGCTTGTCATATCACTAGTTACTTGTAAGATGAGACCAATATGCACCTCTCTACAACCTCCTTTCAGTTGTAGGGAGCAATAGGGTCTCCTCTCAGCCTTCTCTACTCTGAACAGTCCTGTTTCCCTCAGCTGCTCCTCATAAGACACGTTCTCCAGAAACCCGTACCAGCTTTGTTGCCATTATCTGGACCTGCTCCAGGACCTTAATGTCTTTCTTGTATTGAGGTGCCCAAAACTGGACACAGTACTCAAGCTGCTGCCTCACCAGTGCCGAGTACAGGGGCACGACCACTTCCCTACTCCTGCTGGACACACTATTTTTGATACAGGCTAGGATGCTGTTGGCCTTCTTGGCCACCTGGGCACACTGCTGGCTCATGTTAGCTAGCTGCCCACCAGCAGCCCCAGGTCCTTTTCCTCCAGGCAGCTTTCAAGCCACACTTCCCCATGTCCATAGAGTCGTATGGGGTTGTTGTGATCAAAGTGCAAGACCCAACAGTTGGCCTTGTAAAACCTCATACAACTGACATCAGCCCACCAAACCAGCCTGTCCAGATCCCTCTGCAGAGCCTTCCTGCCCTCAGGTAGATCAACACACCTGCTCAACTTGGTGTCATCTGCAAACTTACTGAGGGAGCACTCAATCCCCTCATCCAGGTCATTGATAAAGATACTAAACAAGAGTAGCCCCAGAACCGAGCCTTGGGGAGCACTGCTTCTGACCAGCTGCCAACTGGATTTAACTGGATATGACACCACTCTCTGGGCTCGGCCATCCAACCAGTTTTTAACTCAGCAAAGAGTATGCCCAGCAAAGAGTGGCAATGTTCCCCCCCATGCCCTACATGTGATAAAGAGTGGAGATTCTCCTTGGCTCTCCTTTTGTTGTAAATGTATTTGTAAAATCCTTTTTTATTATCTCTTATGACAGTGGCCAGATGGAGTTCCAGCTGGACTTCTGCCTTTCTGATGTTCTGTCTGCATGTCTTAACTAGATCCCTATACTCTTGAGTTGCCTGCCCCCTCTTCCAGAGGTGGTAAACTATCCTATTTTTTCCAGAGTTCCAGCCAAAGCTCCCTGTTCAGACAGGCCAGTCATCTTCCCTGCCAGTTTGTCTTACGACACATGGGGACAGCCTGCTCCTTCACTTCTAAAACTTTCTTCTTGAAGAATGTCCAGCATTCCTGGACTCCTTTTCCCTTCAGGACTGTCTCCCAAGGGATTCACTCAATCAGTGTCCTGAACAAGCCAAAGTCTGCCCTCTGGATCCATGGTCATGGTTTTGCTGACCCTCCTCCTTACTTCACCAAGAATTGAAAACTCTATCATTTCATGGTTGCTAAGCCCAAGATGGCCTCTGACCACCACATCACTTCTCTGTCTGCAGACAACAGGTCTAGCAAGGTACCTCCCCTGGCAGGCTCACTTACCAAGTGTGTTAGGCAGTGATCTTCCACACACTCCAGAAACCTCCTAGACTGTTTCCTTTCTGCTGTGTTGTACTTCCAGCAGATGTCTAGTAAATTGAAGACCCGCATGAGAACAAGGGCTGGCAATTGTGAGATTTCTGCTAGCCGCTTGTAGAATGCTTCATCTGCCTCCTTCTCCTGGTTGAGTGGTCTATAACAGACTTACAACAGGATATCTGCCTTGTTGGCCTTACCCATAAGGACTCAACCTTACCTTCGCAGTCGTTGAGTCAAAACACTCCCTAACATACAGACCCACCCCACCACCCCTCCCTTCCCTGCCTATCCCTTCTGAAGAGCTTATAGCCACCCATTGCAGCACTCCAGTCATCAGAGTCATCACACATTTCTGTGACGGTGACTGTGTCACGGCTACCCTGCTGCACAATGGCTTCCAGCTCCTCCAGTTTGTTGCCCACACTGCATGCATTGGTGTAGATGCGCTTAAGTTACGCTATCGATTTCCCCTCCAGCTTCAGCATGCTGGCCCTAGGCGTATCCCTAGTGAGCTTGGTTTTATCCCCTTTGGACCTAGTTTAAAGCCCTCTTGGTGATCCTTGGCAACTCATGAGCAAGAACCCTTGTCCTCCTTTGAGACAGTCAAACTCCATCTGGCTCCAGCAGGCCTGGTGACGTGTAAACCTTCCCATGATCAAAAAACCCCAAAATTCCACCGGTGGCACCAGCCCCTGAGCCACATGTTAATGAAGTGTGTTCTCCTGTTCCTTTCAGTATTCTTCCCCGCCACTGAAGGAATTGAGAAAAACACTACCTGTGCTCCTGATCCTTCAACCAGTTGTCCCAGTGCTCTGAAATCCTTTTTAATTGCTATTAGACTTCTGTCCATAACCTCATCACAGCCAACCTTCATAACCAGTAGAGGGTAATAATCAGAGGGCTGTACCAGACCAGGGAGTTTCCTGGTGAAGTCTCTGACCCGGGCCACCTGCGGGATGGGTCTGGTTGGCATATGGGACCTTCTGTTCCTCCTCAGAAAGGAACTGCCTACAACAATTACCCTCCTTTTTCTCTTAACAGAAGCAGTCCTAATGCACAGGGCTGGCTGACTTCCCCTAGCAACCCCCTCAAGTTCCAAAGCCCCATACTTGTTGTGTAAGGGCAACTGGGAAGGTCAAGGGAGGCAAAGAGGGGATTCTGCTGCTTTCCTGAGCAGGGACCTGTATCCATTCCCCACCCCATCTCTTAGGTCCCTCCCTTCTGCCTGGTGGCAAGAGAGGAAAGGATCCTCTGCTTCTTGCAGAGCCTCTACCTGCTGCCTTTGCCTGCCTTTTGCAGAAAAATTAACCAGTGCTACCAGTTGCAGTTACTTTCAGATCGTTTGTAGAGTATGTCTTCATAAATACTATTCCCGGTATTTTATCCATGACTTTGCCAAAAGTGTAACTAACATAAATTGCACACTACATGTCACCCAAACCTAAACTGAATTTCAGAATAAAAAGTTGTGGTTTCTATTTTTTTTATCTATCTCACAGTTGTCTCCAGGCCAAATTTCAAAAACTTGCTCTAAATAGTGACGGTATAAAGCTTTTCATAATTTAAGAAGTGCTTTAAAAATTTAAAAGGCAGACTTTCTAAGATGTGTTATTCCCACATGCCAGCATAAACTTGCTCTGCGGTCCTCTAGGTCTAGGGTAGTTCCATTTGCAGCCCTAAGGAAGAGGGGGATAAGAATTATCCTTCAATCTTCATAATATCCATAAAGCTCAGAGCTTCACTCTTAATAAGCAAATGACATCAACTGATAATTAGAGCAGTGTCAAACACTCTCAAAGAGATTTTGAGAAAAATTTTCCTTTAGAAAAGTTCAACTGCTTGCCATTTTGTAGGTAAGTCCAAGTTTTGATTGATTATGAAGTGATAATTTCTGGCTTGAGTAAGAATGTATACATATATTCTTCTTCCAGATAAAAAATAGGGAAGAGAAAATAGACAAGTCTGAAAAAGCTACTCGTAATTTACCATGTTCAAAATCTTTTTTGATTCTAGCCTTGAAATTGTTGCTTTCCTAAGGAAGCAGATCTCCTGTTAAATCACTCTCTGATAAAGCAAAGCTCTATGTCTTGTTATTGTTTTCTGTTGTTTTCTTTCCTTTATCTCATACCTTTACATGTACTAGCCAACACTTAAAAACTAGGTGGATTTATAATACAGTGAGTTCCACTACTAATTTCAATGTTTTCTACATGCCCATATACTTTATATGTCCTATTCAAAACATTTTTTATTGCTTTCAAGGACAAAGAGGATAAATGTTATTTTCCTTTAATGTAATACTACTATTATGGAATTGTTTTAAATGATTGCAAAAAGTCCCTCGAGATCTGCATTTTTTTCACCTTTAATCCAAGTCTGTTGTTATCTTCAGTAGTCCTTGTCCAATTCCAGTCATAATTCTGACAAGACTATTACTTTGACTGATGTTTGATTTTGACAGCAACCCAGTGTGTCATTTTATTACCAAAAATCTGCACATTTTATTTCCTACCATTTCTCTAGTGATGTTTGCTAACTTATTTCAGATGCCAGTGTTTTAGAACTGCCCAGAGGGATGACTGTCCTTATTTTCAATTGTCTTTTAAAAGGAAAAAGAATTCAATATGGGATAATGCTGTTAGCTGAACGAATTTCCTTTTTATTTTTTTTCCCTGTGTCACAGAACAAACAAATGTATAATTTTAAGAGAATTCTGAGTCTTATAATTGCACCACTTAGATTCTAGAGACATCATTCATAATTATTCTGCTTGCAGTTGCCAAGGTGTTTCTGTCAAATCCTTCTTTAAAATTTCATTTATGAAGTTTATTTTAATCTTCATAATTGGTCCATGAATAAGACAAAATACAGAATTTAATCTTTTTATGTACACCATTATATAAAAAATGATTGGATTCTCTACCGATAGCTAATTATATAGTACCTACTGTATTAAGAATGCACTTTTTAATTAAGAATATTTTCTCAATACTAATAGTTCTATGAAATTCTTATTTAAATTAGAGGAATTATTGTTGTTATGATGCTCTATCAGAAAACTGTCATAAAGTTTGTGTTTAAAAACGTAAAAGATGTTGTCTGTATTTGCTAAACTATAAATATTCACTGGTTCTCTCAGTGTCCTGGTCAAAAGTTCAGAGATAAACAAGAGTGTATCAAGAACAGAACAGAGACTCAGAAAATCTGAATCCAATTTCTGCACCATCAAAAAGTCCTACAACAGCAAGCCACTTAATTGCTCTTTTAAAAAAACCCATAACCTTTCTCTCTTGCCTGACTGTGAACTCCAAGACAAAAAGCCTGCCTCTTGTTCTGTATATACAGCATCTAATAAAAATTTGGGATTATTGTAGAAAATAAGATATTATCTTGAAAATCTTTACAGGAAATAATAAGCATACCCAGATATTGTTATTCCAGAATAGCGCTTCCATGTGTCTTCTGATTTTTGCTTCTTAACCATTTTTATAATGTGTTGACATTTAAATACAGTTTTGTTGTTGTTGTTTTTTTAAGGGACAACTAAAGGCCTATTTATGCATTCATGGTCTTTTTTGCAGTGGCCTCAAGGAGAATATACTAGAAAGCACTGGTTTAGGGTTCCTGTCAAAGGAATTCAAAGAAAGTTAACTCCCATAAATAGTTTGAGGATGTAAGTGCTACCATGAACATCATCAACAAAGGAAGAAGAGTTGAAACATCATGTACACTACCCAGCCACAAGCCATCTAGTACTGTAGATGCCTCCCTTGTTAAAAGGAGAATTTAAAACTCAAACAGGTTATACACAAACGACACACATGATCTAACAGTTCTTAATTAAACTTTCCATTACTATTACAGTCAGTAATGAGCAGGAAAATGCAGTATGAGCAGGAAAACACTATAACTCAGATGGGCCACCTGAGGTGTCTAATATGGAATTTACGCATCATTCGCCTTTCTTCAGTTATTTAGATTTCCATCTACTTTGAACTTTTTAGGAGTGTATTGCATGTGCTTACACATTTTTTTTTACTACAAACACATCACCTCTTCCATCTTTCTAAAGAACTATGTATTTTTACCTTGAGATTATAGTACAGTATGGCTTTTATTACATTTAAAGTCAAATGAGAGCACAGAAATGACGACTTTGGTGTGGCACCATTATGTACCCATTTCAAACTGATATTTTAGTATTTTTCAAACCGTATTCTCTTTGCTAATGCCACTGAAATGCTTGCAGATACATTTCTGCCTGAGAAGTATTTTTAGGGGTGCAGGTTAGACTTCTATTACTCCTGGGCAAAGATCCAAAAGGTAGCATATGCTTTGCTTTCTTTAGTGCACTTACTACCATTTGCAATTCTGTAGACCAGCATTTTTTGTGGATATCATGTCTTCTCACCCTTCTCACCCATTTAACTTGAAGAAATTAAGACAATAATTTTGTGAAAATCAGATCAGTCTTCCAAAATGTTTTAAAAAGTGCTAAGAATCATTTAGAAATGAATGTAGAAAATATCCTCATGCACTGCACCTTTAGTTCCTTGCAATCTCATTCACTCTTTTTAAAACAAGACAGGGAAGAATTGGAAGTGCTATTAAGAAGAGAGACAAGGGTGATCAGAGGTATGCAGCAGTTTCCAAGTGAAAAGAAAACTCTCATGTTAAAAAGCCTAACTGACTAGCAGTTCTGAGAAATAAGCAAACTGACACAGAGAAGATACGGATAGTATGGAGCGAGCAAAGCAAGTATTCACTCATTTTTGTCATGTGCTTAGGGAAGCATCTGTTGAAATTACACAGTGGGAGTTTTAAAACAGGAATTCTTTGCAAACTGCATAATGGTAGTCTGGAGAAAGTGCCGGCTGCTAGAAGCCAAGAGGACATGCTAGGTAAAAGGTAACTTTGTACTTGTCCTGTTTCTGTTATTCTTTTCCTAAATACCTCTGTTCTGGCCTCTGTCACAGATGGAAGAATGAGAAGATAACCTCTGTTCCATGGCAATTCTTTCATAACTCTATGTGTAAGCTACTCTGGGAAATAAAAATACTGCAATGTTACAGACAAAAGCTCAGTCCATTTAAGTAAAATGGCTGGTTTCTAGTTATCAATTGCAGAGATCAAGTTATCTATCTTAAGATTTCTGAGTTTCTACTGAGAGCATGGTCCAATAGTCCTAGAGAATTAAAGGTATATACTCTGATTAGTACTTCAATATTGAAGATCAATGAGACATATGATCCAAGTAATTTAATGTTGTTTATACATTCTGCCCATCATTTTAAAATTTAATTTTCAATAGTACGTAGGTTTTTTTCAGTGTATTCAATATTTTCAGTAGTAGTGAGCATAAAGACAAAAATGGTTAAGTTTGAGAAAAGCCATCAGAAAGTTTTATCTGAACCTGTCCAAGTTTACAGTATTAGTCCTGAAGTGTCATGTATACAGATTTTCTTTTGAGAAACGTATTTGGAGGGAAGGAGAAAAAAAAACCTGAATCTGTCAAATTTATCTTTTAGAATGTATTTTGTCCTGACCAGAATAACCATATCATGAAATTGAAAGAAATTACAATGTGTAAGTATGAATTAACTATAAAACAAACATAAAAACTAGCTCTATCAAAGATCAGATGGAGAATTACGTGAAGATATAGATCAGTTATTGGATCCAGATCTAACTGTACACTTTACAGCTTCAATGATGGGATAAAGGCCTTTCATTTCAAGAAGATAACATGGCAGTCCTTAATTATGCACCTATATGAATAATTCACTTCACATGGCAAGATCTGTTCATATTGACCAAGCAGATGAATAAATGTCTGTAAGAACTAGCGTAAGGAAGGAAAACACAAGAGAAAACCATGCCAACAGTGACAGACATGTATGTGAATTTGATTATACACTATGCCTATGACCTCTTTTATACCCATCTCTGACTTCATAGTCATACAGGAGAAAGTATGCACCTAATGAGGACATATTTTTTTCTTATATATATATTTAACTATGCTTTGCTCTGATTTATTTTCCTGAATGTAATCCAACTGCCAGTATAATTACTTCAATAAAATTTTCTAGTCAGGGATTTTTTCCCAAAAGAATAGAGCAATTATTTTTTAGTCTTTTTGCTTTTTTCCATTTAGCTATAAGTCTAGAAAGGCAATTGCTTTTTTTGGCCCTTCTCATTAATTGGTGCCTTATAATATATATTTCAGGAAGGTATTAAGAGATTATAGTTACTCTTTGTATCAGTGTCATTTTTACAATCAGATTTTCTGACTCATTGAATAATTTTTGCTTTTCCTAGTAAGACCTTCATAATTATTCTCTGACTTTAGCCAGCATTTTGCAAATTCAGTTGTATCTTTCAATTGCAGAAGTGTATTCTGTAATTCAGGAAGTATTTTTAAAGGAATTTCTTGTGTCCAGTATTAGTTGCCATTGTATCACCATTCTGTCTACTAAATGTTTCTTTCGGAAATATTACAAATGCAGTATCATACCCTTGATGAAATGCTGCATACTTGCTATGCTGTTGAGAGTTATTAATCCAGCTAAAAGCAGTCTAATGGCCTCTGGTTACAGCTCTTTTTCACCTCAGGCTGTTTCATATTTATGTGATGCTGAGAATATGCCTCCCTTTTGTAACCTGTATAATACACCTAAAGCACTATATGTCCTTCCTACTTCAAGAGCTAAAATAATCTGAGCAGTTTGCCTTGAAGTATGTTGGTCTGCCTTCAAGTTGATAACATGCACATTTATAGTGCAAGTTCCTGAGACTTTTAAAGTGGTTACTGCTATGCAGTGCCCTTGTCCTTCATGATTAAATTTTGAAAGTCACATTTGTTTCATCTTTTCTGATGAAAAGTGTTATCAGCAAAATGAGACTGGTACACAAACATCTCTTTCTAGTACCCCTACAGGTATGTAGTGGATGTCATTATGCAGATCTGAAATGTGCATTCTCTGCGTTTTTTCTTGATGCTTCCACAAACTGCTTTTAATAGAAAATTCTGCTTTACAAATCCTGCCGGGTTTCCAATTGCTAGGTAAAATGTAAGCTGTTTGAATTAATAACTCCAGTACTTTTTAATTAAGGCACTTAATCCTTCTCTTGTCAACAAGTTATTGTCTTGTAAGTGTTTCTGTTCTTGTATATGGTTCATTTATTACCTTATTTAGCACTTTGGTCTTTTTTTCTCCTTTTCCTGCTATTTATGATTTTTATTGGAATGAATATTCCTGTTAAGCTAATGTATCTTTTCCATTTCTTCTTTAGTTGCTCTCAGTAAAATCAACTGTTTCAATTTGTTAGATCTGTATAAAATGGAATGAATATTAAAGTAGTATCTTCTTTGCAGCAAAAGTTGCTATCCGGTTACTGTCATTTTGTGAGGTTGATGTGATCTTGTTACTTTCTAATAATAAGTGAATTATTTTTGAAGTGACATGGAGATAAGCAGTTAACTGTGATGACCTTACTCATCACTAGCAGTACTTTATCTCATGAAGAGTCACCTTGACTTCACTAAGACTTCATGTGGTATAAGCTAAGTAGGCTTAAATGCATCAAATTTGGCAGTCTACACTGGAGCCAAAGCAGCAACTGTTCACCAGTCTGCAAAACGCAGAGAAACAACGGAACTATTATGGTCTAAATTAGACCATGATTTATAATTATGTTATCTTTAATATTTTACCACACCTCAGCTTATACACAGAAACTGAGTACGTGCATGATACTTCTCTGTTGTAACTCAAAGTAATTCTTCAGAAATTACTTCAGTGAACTAATTGTATATTACATTTTAACAATTGCTGATTCTTTATCAGTGTAAGTACAATTACTAACAGGTGCAGTGGTACCTTACTGAAACAAAAAGAGATCAAGTAATTGTCTGATTATGCTGCTCCTTTATTAGGCACCTGCTTCTACAATTCAAAATCTTTGAGGGTTTGGGGTTCTTTAATGTTTATAATATCATATCTTCTGTCCCTCAGCAGATTTATAGCACGTAAATCACTACTTGCTTTCTCTGATTTCTCTTAAAATTTCTCTTCCTCTACAGTTTTTCTTCTTCTAGGAATCAGGCATTTTTTACATTCTCAGAAAAACTAACCTATCAAATTTCTCCTGATTTTTCTCCCCCCGCATCACTGTAACATCATGCTTCTTTGTTCTTCTAGTTTCTCCCAAAAATTTCTCTGTGCTTTTCTTCCTCCTTCTGATCTTCTTTCCAACTGGAGTATGTACCCTTAAAATAACATCACACCTTGGTATGTCTAACTCTAAAAATGCACCCAAACTAAATGAAACAAACAGAAGGCAAATAATATCTTCTGAACTAATCTGTTCTTCTTTCCTAAATCTCTGTTTTCCTCCGATGTGACTTAGTTTTGGGTTCCTTCCACTAAACTCCTGTTCTCTTCAGCCTCTTAGAACCAAGCAGTTAATAACATTTGTTTTTCTAATACAATGCCTGAATTATTTACAAATCTTTCTAGCCTTATTCAAAAGTACATGAAAAACAATTCACCCCTTCCTTGTTCATGTAATTGTTAATATTCCTGAAAGATCAGTCCTTCCCTGTATCTTTCCTTCTTTACAATAATTTTGGTGTAGAGGATTCTCACATCAATTTCAGGTATTTTTACAGAGTGGGGTAGAGCATAGAAAGATCTTCAATACATTAGCCTCCTGGCACCATATACTGGAAGATTACTTATCCCATGTTTATCTCACTAAAAGGAACTACCTTTCTCTGACAAAAAAAAAAAAAAAAAGAAAGAAGATAGTTATAATATTTTAAGTGTGTCAGATTCTCCTCAGGATTTAAAGATTTCACCCTGGTCAACATTAGAGCCTTCACCTTTACCCATGCCTTCAATATGAGGACACAACTGCAAATAAAGCATGCTGTATCTTCAGCAGAAAAGCAAAAACACAGGAACAAAGACATTTTGTCTAGTTCTGAGACAAAAGGAAGGATAGATTTGGGTTTGTTTTTCCAAAGGTGTTTCACAACGGGAACTACAGTGCACAATTATGTCAATTACTGATTTTTAAGAAAAGGTGATTGAATTGGGATTCATGTTCATGAAAAATGAACAAATTCATAGTTGCACAGAGTACGATACAGAAATACGCAATGTATCAGGTTCAAATGTAACTACATTCAACAGTTTCACAGCTTTATTCTGGTGACATTGACTAATTTTAGTACTTAACCCTGTGTACACTGGAGAAATAGCATGAAAACTGCAAAATTGCTTTTACAAAATCATTTCACTTCTAAAACACACATGCTTCTTCTGCAGTGTCCCAACAGTGTCTACATTAATCCTATAATACAAAAATGTCTAATTAGAACAAATTTGATAAGCAGTGAGTTATCTGCATTAAACATATGTGTCACCATTCTTTGTACAAGTAAACCTATTATTTCTAAATGAAATCACAGCCATTAGATCAGAAAGGCTTACTGAAATAGAACTTTCTTCATTACTAAGCAAAACTGGGGATTTCTATTTCAGAAGGGAGCACACATATCATTTCAAAGTAAATGACAGTAATAGACATAATTAGCACTATAAAGTGTTCAAGAGTCTTGAGGAAATTAGTGTATGTTGAGTTTGAATTGACTAGATTACTTCTTAGGTATTGCAAATAGGTATTAAGTATATTAGCGTTTTAAACAGGCTTACAGAGAGATAGTCTAAGAAGCAACACTCTGGAAAATGAATCTGAATAGATTATGAAACTCTTTACATGATTAGAGACTGCTTAAAATTGGGTTTCTTCCCTGATCTTTCCTCAGTCATGAAACATTATTCATGGGTCATAGAAAGATCTGTAAAAAAGGGCTCAATGATACTGCTGTTAAACGGATTTTTATACAGCACTCATTATGCGTGACAGAAACAGTTTAACCGTCAAAAAAAAGGGCTTATTTCATCACTTCTTTGTGGCTGCTATGTTTTGGATATCCACAAGTCTTAGTGATTTCCATGGACAATAAGGAATAATGCTATTTCACAAAAACATGTGTCATCACAGTTCATGATTAGTGATTCAGTATTTGTCCAATCTGTGAGAATACTAACACACTTAACCAGATATATGTTTCTAATCTCTGTTTGAGTAACAACAGTATCCTTGGAGTAATAATGAGGCTTTATAAAGTCAGATGATGAAGCTTGGAATTCAGCAAAACCTTACTTGCAATTCTTTTGATACAAGGTATTTACAGAAAGGCAAACTAAGGCAAAATAAAGGTGACTTGGATGCTGATGCTAATTTAGCCTTGACCAGTTATATTTCCATACAAGACGTGCCAACAGGTATGTTTGATTGGTAGTCACTAAGAATTCTTCTCATTTGACTAAGGAAAATGTGCACTATATGCTCTCCCCCTTGGGATGAGAAAGGAACAAAGGTATCGATGCTTTATTTGTTCCTCTCTTACCCTTTGAAATAGGCCAGGCAGCCCCCTGCCCAAGTAGCATAAATGGTGAATGGCAATTATGGTAACGCTGACTTGCAAATACATTATCGTTCTTAATCACACTAAACCAAAATGTATTTCCAGAAGTGTGGAATTAATATACAAAGGAGATACTGATTATGTGGAAGCAAAGAAAAAAAAAC
The DNA here is from genome assembly GCA_033124195.1 of Coracias cyanogaster. Taxonomy (NCBI): domain Eukaryota; kingdom Metazoa; phylum Chordata; class Aves; order Coraciiformes; family Coraciidae; genus Coracias; species Coracias cyanogaster. The sequence continues at coordinate 87,006 of JAVSBS010003079.1, forward strand.
CAGCAACCTGGCCTGTGTTTCAGTGACAGCAGTAACCTGTTTCAGAGGCTGAAGATGGCTTGAAGTCACATAATCAGGCCTTCTTTAGCTACGATGCTATCTGGAGGCATTCAGCCATTTTGTTACAGGTTTTTCTGACAAGCAGTTTTGCTAAGACTGAAAGAATATTTATTTAGTTTTTAAATGATTCATTTTCCTGCCTCACTTCTTTGTTCAGTGAAGCTACTGTTTTCATTTCTGGGTTCTTTCAATATTTTTCTGTGGATAATCTGAAAAAAAATTCATTGCTTTACAGTAACTTGGAAAAAACCAAAGCAAAACAAAACAAAGCAAAGCTGAACTATGTCAGTGCACAATAACACCCCAAATATCTGAAGGTATGTTTCAGGAACCATCTAGGTAGATTGCATTGGCACTTGGAAAAAAGATCCTAACCTTACCACTCACTTATAACTTCTGTGCTACATTAAAAAAATGAAGAGTTTTTCTCTACAGTGAATGAACAGTATGTTTGGAGAAGCCCAAGTGTTTAGAGCTTGTGGATGTCTAGGAATAGATCTTATGGGATTTTGGTATAATTTTTCAGGAAGTATTTTGGACTATATTAATGTACTTGTTGGGACATGATTATTAGGACAACAGGCAAGAGGGGCTACAAGCTAGACACATGAAGTTCCACCTAAACACAAGGGAAAACTTCTTTACTGTGAGGGTGATGGAGCACTGGAACAGGCTGCCCAGAGAGGTTGTGGAGTCTCCTTCTCTGGAGACTTTCAAAACTCACCTGGATGCATTCCTTGTGGCCTGCCCTAGGAGATCCTGCTTTATCGGGGGGTTGGACTTGATCTCTAAATGTCCCTTCCAACCCCTAAGATTCTATGATTAGTGGAATCATGCACAGTGAACAGTCACACAGACAATAAGTAGGAAAGAACAATTATTGACTCCTCCATTTCATAAAATTGAGGTTGGAACACAGAGGAGAATAGACCAGAACACTCAAAGAAATTTCTGACAGACCTCTAATTAAAACTAAATTGTTCCTGCCTTCATGAAGCTCCTAGCTTCATGAATATCCTACTATAATCCAGAGAACAAATTTTACACTCTCCTGTGATGTGCCCTTTGCTAGAAGCTTGGAAAAATCCTGTGAAGCAACCAAAACCAGAAAGCCTCTGCAGTAAAGGTACCAATACAGATATTTTAATATTTTCTTCTAAAGTTTTGTTAGAATCTGAAGCATAGCCATAATGCAAACTTAGGCCTAGTCTTACATATCAGACAGGAAACTGTTATTGCTGATTTCCCTTTGGGTTTTTGCTTTAATACAAACTGGATTTAGACCTAGTAGAAGTACTAAGAAGTACAGGAATTTGCTGGTATTTCAGGTTCTGAGGACACTATCACTTTCTCATTGCTGCTGCAACTGCCTTTCTTCTCTTTTGGCTACAGCAGGATTCTTCTGTGCTTTAAAAGAGGAGTGTTCTGGTTGCTGCATTCTAGCAAGAGACCCCTGCAGAGAAAAGAGGAATGAGCTCTAATAATGTGGTCATCACCTTGGCAGCAGAAGTCTTACTGACCTGATGGAGATCAGCAGTGTTTACTTTTAATTCTACCCAATATAACCTGACCTGTGCATTCAGGAAGACGCATATAATAAGGTCAGCTTAGATCTATATATTGTTAAATCTTCAGGAAGCAAAACAAAACAAAACAAGCTTGGTAAATAAAGTTGTGAATAAGGGGAAGATAGTGTAATTTCTCTGGCTTTTGTGAGACTCAGATTCATGCAGACCTTAAAGTTCTGTGCCTGGGTTAACATGAGTTAAGTTTGGGATTTGTCTAACTTTACTTTCAAGTGATGAAGGCACTTGCTGATGATACTGTTGTTTGAGACAATTTGTGCGTGTTTGGAACTTGTAGTATATTTTTAAGTTTTTAAATTTTCAAGAGTTATTTATTTCCTTGATACGTGCAAAATTGATGGCAAAAATATTTTTAAAAAAGAAGTCTGAGATTGGACTTGGCTCTCAAGTATGGAAGCAATGATAATAAATAAGTAAGCTTGTATTGCCACTAGATGTTTGGTACCCATAGATGTTTTGGTACCACAAATTTCATGAAAAAAATCCTACAACTTTGTATGTATAGGCTTATAAAATACCTTTATTTTTGTCATAGATTAAATGATCTTAAATGTCTGAACTTCTTTCTGGGATGTTCACCTTTGTTCTCTTGTCAGCCTGGTTTTTGCTCAAAACTAGGAGCATTTCAGGTTACAACTGAGGTATATTATGATACTGTTGGATTAATCTTGCCTTGCATATTAGTTTGGCCTAGTCAATCCCTTTCTTATGTCTTTCCTTAATGGTTTCGTTTTGGGGTGTAGTCATAAAATCTTCCTCCCACCGCTAATGGTAGCTACAATGGTATTTACAAAGCTGGGTTCTTCTGAGTTGATGACATCGCTCTCATAGCTTTTGCAAGTTTAGCTTGTAACTTAAGGCACAATTGAACTGAGCAGCATGACACTACATGCTTTGCCAAAACTGAAAACTGAAATAGATACTTCTTTCAAATACTTCTTTCCAGGTGAACCTTTCTTTAGTTGTCACACCTGTATAGGGGTTTTTTTTTGGTATTACCTGAAGGTCAGAAGCTTCATACTATTTGGGGTCAAAGTGTGTCTTACCACCAGCTCTCTCTTTAACATTTTAGATAGTAGGACTGACAGTTCCACTGCTAATAAATGAAGTAGAATTGCACAGAAGAGGAGATTAATGCAGGAAGTGCTTCACAGTGGGCATAGCATGGTCTTCTTATATATCTGCTTTACCAGCTAATTCTAAGTTCAAGATAATTGGATCCTGAATTTTTAGCAATCCTCATGATTTTTCCCTAATACTTGGAGTTGTCAGATCTCTGTAAGGAGAGAGATTGATGTTTCATTGTTAGAGGTGACAGACTTCCAAGAAGACTGTGTTTGTGGTTTTTTGGGCAGAGAGACTAAGTTTGTATACTGGCTTTGGAGAGTTACATTTCAAAGCCAAAGTTTGAGAGAGGACATTGCAAGAGCACTTAAAAGTTCTTAGTCCATGATAAATATCAAAGATGACAGCAAAAGGATCTGTGGTCTTGAAAAGAATTTCAAACAGAATTGATTTATTAGCATTTTGTATCAACCAGGTATACAGCATATCCTGTCCTGATAGTTACAGTGTCTAAGGTGGAATATTGCAAAAATGCTGACATCTTCAGAATTTTGCAATTTCCCTTTGGAAAAAAAAGCAGGGCGAGATGAGAGAAGAAGCAACCATTTTAACAAGCATGTTTCCAAATTCCTTTTTTTTTAGATATTCCTTGATACTTTTGTAATTGGAAGTTCAGCTTATGCTAAGAAAATATTAAGTCTCATAACTCATCCTATGCAAGTGTAAATACTAGGATCTTGATTCTTTAAAGAATGCAAGTGCTTAACTTCAAGTGAGTAGAATGGTACATGAAATACCTTATAAGAATTAGCTCTTGATGCTTTAAAAAAAAACAACAGATGGCATAAGATATTTGCATTATATTTAATCACTTATATTTGGAGCTTGTTTGGAATTTTGCATTAAATCCCTATGCCTAGAGTATTAAATTTCAGTCTAGTGGAAATTGCTGAAGATTATATTAGTCTTTTGCAGGCAACCATGAGTTCAGTGTGCTTATGCTCTCTATCAACAGAAAGTAATTTTAACAGCAGTAATGCTAACACTGCATGATGTAAGAAAATAATGCAGCATACTGTGTTAGCAATCTATAAAGAAAGCAAATATACAGTGTAGTGTAAAATTAGAAAATTATCAATCTGTTATCACCTAGTTTTCTTATAATCCCAAACAGCCAATAAGTGTGGAGTACCTGGTCAGTGGCTCAACTTTGAAAAGCTGTATTTCAGTTCTGTTAAAAAAGTACCACATTCCAACCCAAACCATTCTATGATTTTTTCGTGCTTGGAAAATGAGGATTGTCTAGGTGACCCTTTAGCACTCTTTTCTCTTGCATATTCTAGTGTATATCCATCAATTAAATTATCTGTAGTTATTTGATAGCAAGCATAACTTTCCTTTTTTTCTTTGCCACAGGATAAATGTTTGTCTAACGCTTCACCAGCTAAACATCTCAACAGTAAACAAGGACCTGAAAAAGAAGTAGCGAAGTTACATCTTCAGAAAGTAAGACTAAGAATTTGTCTAAAAAAGACCCTGTGGCAAACGGACCCACCATTTTTAAAATGTCTTTTTAAGTCAGCTTAAACTACGACTCCCATGAATCATCAG